>PVJS01011907.1:32886-44922 GCA_004027185.1 Glis glis
ACTGTTGTTTACAAGAGATTAGTAAATCAGGTAGCCAGGCTCTTCTTTGTCAAACTTTTTTTTTTTTTTTTGGTACTGGGCATTGAGCCCAGGGGCATTCTACCTACAAGCTATACCTCCAGCCCTATTTATTTATTTATTTATTCATTTATTTATTTATTTTATTTAACAGGATCTCACTAAGTTGCTGAGACTGGCCTCAAACCTGCAATCCTCCTGTCTCAACCTCCCAAGTATGGGGATTACAGGTGTGGACCACCATGCCCTGCTTTTTTCTTTCGGAGATGGGGGGGTCTCACTATGTTGCCCAGGCTGGCCATGAATTCCTAGACTCCAGTGATCCTCCTGCTGATTCCAGGCAGGGGAACTCCAAGTCAAACAGCATGAAAGGCAAAGCTTTAATCTGGAAAAGAAAATGCAGAGAGAGGCTTCACCTCCAGGTGGAGGGGACAGCCCTGATGGGAGAGTAGTCAAAACTGCCCGAAATACAATGATCCAGCCTTTTATTGAGTGCCTTGCGTGGAAAGGGTCTGGTATGTTTATGATAATTTAAGGAGTTTCCTTCTTGTGGAAGAAACTTGGTAGTATTTCTAGGCATCAGCCTACACCTGGTATTTACAGTTGATTTGGTTAAGAATAGGAGGGTAAAAAGCCTGGTGTAGTGGCACAGCTGTAATCCCAGTACTTGGAAGGCTGAGACAGGAGGATCACAAGTTCAAGCCCAGCCTCAGCAATTTAGCAAAGCCCTCAGCAACTTAGTGAAACCCTGTTTCAAAATTTAAAAATAAAATAAAATAGGGCTGGGGGTATAGTTCAGAGGTATAATGCCCCTGGTATTATACCTAGTACCAAAAAAAAAAAAACCCAAAAAAGAAAAGGAAGGTAAGAAAAGTCACATTGTAAGGATGGGGGAGTAGGAAAGACTTTTAGCAAGATTATGAATTAAGACCTGAGATCTTTTTGCCATTTTGTCCCTTTCCGGTCACTGTCTCGCTGCCTCTGCCTCCTGAGTGCTGGGACTCAGGCGTGGGCCACCAGACCTGGCAGAAACAATCCTGATTGCTTAGATTAGCAAGAAGCTAGTTCTCCACAACTGGCTTGCTGGTCACTGAAGCGTTCGTTGATAGTGGTTCTTATTTCAGTGTGACAAGGCAGCTTTTCCCAGCCAGACTTTCCCATCATAAGATCACATTTCTATTCCAGATTTTGATCTAAGTACAGGAACATCAAAGAGCAAAACCTTTGATAATGAAGTTGGAGGCATCTACAAATCGTGAAGGGGAGAAGTTTGGAGCCTTGGTTTGAGTTAGAGGAAATGTCTCTTGTCTTCCTGATACTAAAATCTCAGTTCTCACCCTGACTGTCAGATCAAATAATCACAGACAAGGTTTTAAGAAAATGGGAAAAAAAAGTTTTATTGATTTGCCAGCAAATGGAGAAAATAGTAAACTTGCTTTTAGAAATATCTGATTTTCCCACTTTCAAAAGAGAACGGGACTTATAAAGAGATCCAAGGACTAAGCTCCAGGTATGTTTGTCAGAAAATATAACTCATGTCCAAATGGTGTCTTTGAGATAAATTCCTTAGACCCCCCCCCCCACTGACACCAGTTCTACAGTCCTGGGATCAGGTAGTTGTTAAGAAGGATAGAAAGGGGGAGGAAAAGAGGGAAAAAAGTGTTAGTTTTAAAATAAGCCACGTGCTGGCTGGCTGAGCAGCAAGACTCGCACTCAAAGCATGGCAGGGCCCGTTACACTCCAATCTCAACTGAGGGGCTATGACGTTTTTTTCATCTCCACAAAGTGATTAGTATGGTTGACCATACCATTTGACAATGTTCCCCTATAGAGAACTTTACATTTTATTCTTTTCCCTCTGAAATTTTAATAATTTTAGTCTATTAGATGAACTAACAAGAGATAAATTAATGTGAAAAAATCATAACATGTTTTAACATGCAGAAACATGAAGGCCACACACAAAGGCTCAGAGGGGGGCTGGACAGTTGACATTTATACAAGGACAAGCAGAGGCACAGGCGTTTGAGCTGTTGGTAAAAAGGGAGGTGGTGGCAGGCTATGGAAGCGTGTCTTGTTATGCTGATGAAGTCTCTCAGGTGAAAGCCAGCTGTGGTCATCTCTGAGTCAAGTGTCAGACTCCAGTTTTTTCTTCCTATGAAAAACTTTTCCTAGGCAGAAAGGGGGTTGTCAGCAGAAAAGCCTATTTCCATCTGCTGTTTGCTTCACTAACATAGATTTCCTTTCTGGTTGTAATTTTTTTTTTACAGACTTTCAGAGCCATTCTTGTGTCTGTGAAGGTCCCCAGTTTCTCTGAAAAACCAACACAAAATAAGCCAAAGAAATCTATTTGGGGTGGAGCAATTTACTCTCCCACACTCCTAAACCTAAAATCAATACATTATACATCCATAGAAATAGAAAAGCCTATGTGCCCAAGTATTATAAGATGCAATAGAGAAGCCTGGCGTGGTGGTGTACACCTTTAACCCCAGTGCTTAGGAGGCTGAGACAGGAGGATTGCAGATTCAAGGCCAGGCTCAGCAATTTAGCAAGACCCTGTTTCAAAATGAAAAATAAAAAGGGCTGGGGTGTTACTCAGAGGTAGAATGGCCCTGGCTTCAATCCCCAGTACTGGGAGGGGGTTGGAGGAGATGTAAGAGAGAGACACAAAGTAAACAGGCAAGGACTAGAACATTATTTAGGAACACCAAGAGAAAACCAGGACCTGTGTTGTTGTTGTAGGGTGGGAAATGGGTGTGGGCAGGAATCTGTGCTTATGAGAAAACTTAGAACGATGTTTCTCAACCAGTGTCACCAACTCCAGGGGACCCTTTGGATATTTGTGGGGATTATTTCATTGTCTGAATGCTAAGTACAATTGGTAGCAGAGATGCCAGGCATCCTGAAATGAGCAGGCTAGTGCTCTACTGCAAAGAATTGTCTACATCTTCCACAGTTTGTCAAATGTCCTGCCCAGCAGTCATATAAATGGAAAACTTTTTTTTTTTTTTTTTTTGCGGTACCGGGGATTGAACACAGGGGCGTTCTACCTCCGCGCTACGCCCCCGGCCCTATTTTTTTATGCTTTATTTTTGAAACCGGGTCTCACGAAGTTGCGGAGGGCCTCACTAGGTAGAGAGAGAGAGAGAGAGAGAGAGAGAGAGAGAGAGAGGAGAGAGGAGAGAGAGAGAGGGGGAGATCGCGCGCACCCACATGCACGCTGAGGCTGGCCGCGAACCCGGATCCTCCGGTCTCTGCCTCCCAAAGTACTGGGATTACAAGCGTGCACCACCACGCCCGGCTGGAAAACTTATTTATAATTATCTAAACTCTAATCTATGTCTTAGATTTCAACTCAAATTTTTGGAATATTTCAATGTATGCCAGATTTTTTAGGATTGCCAACCTGAGCAAATTGAGGGAACGTTGGACTGGGGGTGTAGCTCAGTGGTGGAGCACTTGTCTGGCATGTGCACAGCCCTGGGTTCAATCCTTGGCGCTGGAAGAGAAAAAAACTGAAGGAACATTTCATACTGCTTTGTTCCAAACTTTACCAACAGTTGCTCTCTGGTTACTCTAAGGCTGCTTTTGCTGAAAGCGCTGACTGCTCACTTGGGCCTACAGATGCCTGGTGGGTAACTAAAAGCAGGATAAAAGCTTGGCATCTCTGCCTTCGCTTTATAGCCATCTCCTTTATTACCTTAAAATTATGGATCAAGCCGGGCATGGTGGCATGTGCCTGTAATCTCAGTACTTAGGAGGCTGAGACAGGAGGATCGCAAGTTCAAGGTCAGCCTCAGCAACTTAGCAAGACCCTTAGCAACTTAGGGAGACCCTGCATCAAAATAAAAAAAAATACAAAAAGGGCTGGGAGTGTAGCTCAGAGGTTGAATACCTTTGAGTTCAATCTCCAGCACCAAAATAAATAAATACATACATACATAAATAGGGCTTCTGAGGCCGGGTGTGGTGGCGCACGCTTGTAATCCCAGTACTTTGGGAGGCGGAGACCGGAGGATCCGGGTTCGCGGCCAGCCTCAGCGCGCTCTCTCTCTCTCTCTCTCTCTCTCTCCCTGTCTCTCTCTCTCTATATATACCTAGTGAGGCCCTCCGCAACTTCGTGAGACCCGGTTTCAAAATAAAGTATAAAAAAATAGGGCCAGCGGTGTAGCACGGAGGTAGAATGCCCCTGGGTTCAATCCCTGGTACCGCAATAAATAAATAAATAAATAGGGCTTCGGTGTAGTTCAGAGGTAGACTGCCCCTGGGTTCAATCCCCAGTACAAAACAAAGAAACAAAACTTTGGATGAGATACCTGCTCAACTCTGCATGTGGGTATGTTAATAATTGAAGGCGTGTCCATCTAAAGCTTGTAATCATCCCCCTTCAAGACTGAAGACACCAAGATAAGAGTAAGTCAGGTATTTTCAAGATTTGCAGGCCACAGTTTGACCAAGACTGCTTAATTATACGTGTCTCTTTCCCTCTGCCCCAATTCTTTTTCTATTTAAATCAGAAGTTCACGTCAGTAGCCCCGAAGACAGGGCTGAGGATGCTTGACGCCCCCCGTCTTCCTGATAAAGCTATATTAAATAAATTTCTTTCCTGCCTTTCGCCTGTATTGTTTGTTTGTTTGTTTGTTTGTTTGTTTGGCTTTTGGAGTGAGTGGACAGATATGATTCATTGGGACCCTCAGAACTGGGCCACTGGCCTAGGACTCTGGTAACAATTTCAAAAATCACATTACCAACATCATGCCACTGATTAACCCAAAGCCATCAGTGGGTCGCCTCTGCATATGTAGTGTGGCGTCAAAGGTACAGCTTTCACTGGAATAAACTGACAATAGGCAGATTAAGTAAAAGAAACCAAATGAATCAAGCCAAAGGGAATAGAATATCATAGCAAGAGAGTCACCCACAAAGTATGAGACTCAAGGAAAGTCTGATAGTTGAGCTTACGTACCCTCTTCGCTGGGGAGGAGAAGTGAGGGTGTAGGTAATTTTTAGGGAGACAGTAAATGATTTTTAGGGGAATTCAATGGGCCCAAAGAATGTACAATAGCCTGGGACACAAGCTTTGGCCTGCAAAACCAATGATGGTTTGTAAACAATTCTCTTTGGAATACTGCATGGAACCAAACTAACAGACAATGGTGGGGACAAAAGCGTTTCCAGGTGTGCTTCCAGGTGTGTTGACAGACTTCAGTCTTTCTTCCTGAAATATGAGCAGCGCCCTCTCTGGTTGATGAAATTTTAATTATGTTCATCTTTGGGCAGATCCAGTTTGGTGGATAATGGCACTTTGCAGAAGCCTCTCCCTGCACTGGGAGGAGAAGTAACAGAAGGTCACAGGAGCCTGGATGCAGAGGTGGTTCTGTAACAGGGGCTCCTTTAAAGTCTGGGGCTCACATCAGGTGCACACCTGTAATCCCAGTACTTGGGAAGCTGAGACAGGAGGATCACAGGTTTGAGGCCAGCCTCAGCAACTTAGTGAAACTCTCAGCAACACAGTGAGACTCTGTTTTAAAAAATAAAGAAGAGCTGGGGGTAGAGGTGAGAGGAAAAATGTCCCTGGGTTTAATCACTAATACCAAAAAGAAAAAAAAAAACTTGGAGACTTAAAGAAGTGTTACCAGGGGGGATCCAAGGAGGTCCTAAGAGAGGGAGACCTCGATTTGGAACCATCCAGGTTCTTGACATTCGTTGCAGAAAGAATTGCAGGGCACATCAGTAAACACAGCACAAGTAAAGATTTATTTGAGGACAGAAAAGGAATTCACACTCAGAGGGAGTGTGGGTGATCCTCACCTCTCTATGTATATGATTTTTTTTGGGGGGGTGAGATCCTGAGCAGGTAAGCCATTGTTATATTTTGCTGATTTGGAAAATGTTTACAAACTTCCTTGGAGATCAGGTCTCATGGCAACCAAGTCCCACAGCGGCCACCCTCTACTTGGAGGTCATAATGTTCCTCTTTGGTCAAACAGTCTGGTCGTTGATCACTTGTGGGCACGTTGGGCAAGTTCCGCAGGTGGGTAACATTTTAATTAATCATATCTTTAATCTCTTAAAAACATACATTGCAAGTTCTGTTTATCTTTAACCAAAGAAGCAAGTTCTACATAACTTGTCGTGTTTTCCAAAGTCTCTATTTACCATGGGTATTTCCCCATCGGCCAGTTTTAGTTTACCCGTCTCAGAGGACCCAGTCATTGTCCTGACTGACTCCATTTTGCTCCTCTGAGCTGGTCTTTCTCTGCATCATTTCCCTTCAGCTCATCCAGGGTCCCAGGATCAACAAGCCTTGCAGGCAGATCATGTTGGGACAGGAACTGAAGTGTCCCTCAAGTAGTGGTGACTTCCCTGGTGCCATCAGGACCCCACAAAACCAGGCCTGAGATAATGGCCAACTAGACCACAATTTGACCAAGACCTCTTGGCCCCCACTTTCATCCTTCCTCTAAAATCCTGGAGCTACTGCTAACACCCCCAAAGACAGGGCTGAGGACACGCTTCCACCTGTTCTTCGCGGGATGGCCATACTGGATAAATTCCATTTCTATTTCACCACCTCTGGTCTCTCTGACTGGACTCTTAAGGTGGCAGGTATGATACCCAGATACTGGTTTTTTCTTACTGAGTCTTTTGTCTCACAAAGTTGACAAATGAAGTTGTGTACACCGGAAGAAAGTTTTTGTTGTTGTTGTTGTTGTTGTTGTTGTTGTTGTTGTGTTGTTTTGCTTTTAAGGCAAGGAAAATAGACAGGAAAGCACCCACGCAGCGGGGAGGAGACCTGAAAGAGAGGGTTGCCACTGAGGCTACTGGTCGAGGGCTCATATCCTCTTTCTGTCCTTTTGTCTCATGCCCTTTCCCCTCCTCTTTTTTTTTTTTTTTTTTTTGGAACTGAGGATTGAACCCAGGGGCATTCTACCTCCAAGCTACACCCCCGGCCCTAGTTTTTATTCTTTATTTTGAAACAGGGTCTCACTGAGTTGCGGAGGGCCTCACTAAGTAGCTGAGGCTGTCCATGAACCCGGATCCTCCGGTCTCCGCCTCCCAAGTACTGGGATTACAAGCGTGCGCCACCACACCCGGCTCTTTCCCCTCTTCCCCTCTTCTTCTTGCTGACGTGGATACAGTCCTGTACATTACCTTTCTTACCACTTCTCCGTGAGTCATGAGCTGGCCAGGCTGCCCCTGACGTTGGTGGTCTAATCTACAGTTTTGGACAAATATCACATAAGCACATTGTTACATTATTTGTGATCAGTTTGGGGAGCAACACATAGCCACATGGTTCAAGGCCAGTCTCAGGAACCATAACTCTAATCTATATCACACAGCAGGCTTCTGAGAAAGAGCGCTTAGCCACGTCACTCAAGGCCCGTCTGATTCTCATCTCCTTGTTCTCATTTGTATTAACCATGTGTCTCCCAAGGTCCTCAATCCCTCACTGCCTAGCAGCTTCTAACTCCTCACTCTGGTACTTTTAATTTTCCATTTCATAGGTGTGGACACATCCCCAATGCTTTTATATTATATATTTTTGAAACAGGGTCTTACTAAGTTTCTGGGGGTCTCGCTAAGTTGCTGAGACTGGCCTCAAACCTGCGATCCTCCTGTCTCAGCCTCCCAAGTACTGGGATTACAGACATGTGCCAATGCACCTGGCTTGGAGTCATGATTTTAAAAACTAATGTGGGTATGGACATATAGTCATGCACATAACTTTATCCTGGTATGCAAAACTGTTCTTTAATTAATCCAGTGAGAGATTTGAACATGAGAGAACATAATGGAATTTTTATTCCAAACAAAAACCAAAATCAGGTCACTCTAACCCTCCTCAAATTCGGCCTTACATATTCTCCCAATATTTGCTGAAATTTTGCCCAAATTCCCTCATTACAACCCACAGAGTTTTGTCCCTAAGAAACCACACAACTGAGCATGCTCTGTCCACATCATCACATTTTCCCAAGTACAAAATGTTAAATAAGTGACTAACTACCAAAAAAGTATTTAGAAAGATAGGTAGACAATAGACTTCAACTATTTCAAAATCTTTGATGAGACCCCTGAACCTGCCCACATTCTAAAACGACGGAACCAGGAGGGGCGTTGCCCCTTCCCAAGAACAAGAGGGTCCTGCGCAGCCCCAGGCGGCGGTGAGTGTAGGGTCCCTCAGGCAGCCGAGCACACAGCAAAGAGTTTCTCCTTCCCCAGCAGTTGTCTTTTTCCTGGCAAACAAGTCAGGTGCCAGAAACTTTACCCAGACTGGCAAGGACAGAGAGTAGAGGCAGCGCAGAGCGAGGGGCACTGATGAAGAAAACAGAATCGTGGAAAAAGGGAAAGATGGTGTCAAAACAGTTACAGTTTCTGAAAAGCTACATTTTTTAAGCAATAAAAGCATCTCTAAGTTCAGAGAAAGTATACACATGTATCACGGTGTACTCTCTTGGCACGACAGGTCTCTCACCCAAAAAACAGAAAAGAGATCTCTCACCCAAGAGTCACAAAAGCATGCGTGGTTGTGTGACCGCCACTGACTGTTGGGTTTAGTTCCTTTGTTCTATGTAGAAACCACACGCTGGAACCACCACTAAACCCCAGGGACGCCTTGCCTGCGTGCTCCCCAGTACTGACGTCCTTTTGTGCTTTCCTGACTCCTGGTTCTTTCTATTTACCCGTCACACTGTCCCCTCTCCTTCGCCTGAACAACAGATACACCTTTCCCAAGTTCCTTAGTTAACCCTTATTTTATCTTGCAGCTATCAGGAAAACACAGAGTCATTTGGGGTCATCTCTCCAAGGTTGAGAAGCCTGAGCCACCCACCTGCTCCTGCTCGTCAAAATGAAATCTGCCAAGTGCTGAGTTGCTTGAAAATGTCCCATTAAGTCATTTAAAGATGCAGCTCTTCATATATCTAGCAAAGCGTAGCTTTCATCTGAGAACATAACCCTTGTCACCATCACAGAACCGCTTTACAAAGTGTTCTTTACCAGAAAATAAAATAAGCTCCCATATGAAAATGTTATCATCGAATTTCTTATTCATATTCATTTCCTTCACAAATGGAGGATTTTTTCATGCATCAATCATGTGATCTTGCTCATAGTAAAGGGTCATTTAAAATTAACTGGTTGCTTGCATCAACAGTGCCTTATAATAGGTTCCTGTCTTCTCCTTCATTAGCAAGCAGCTGAGATGACCAGGACTGGCAATTTAACAGTTTTGGGTCCAAGAGCGAGGCTGTCAATCTCTACGCCACATCAGGGATACAGTGGTTCCTTTCATTCTTCCAGCGAGCTGCGGACTTGCTAGTGTCTTCCCTGGGCATCTCCACTTAACTCACTTGCCTTAAAAGTCCATACCTCTGCTTGTCAAATAATTTAGGACATGATACCACCCTCAAGCCCTGAACAAATGTCATTACATACAGCGTCCTTACCAGGCTGGTATTGCTAAATTTTTATCACATTCTTCAAAGTGAACTCCAAAGAATCATGTTGTGAAACAAGTTTCACATGATTTATAACACTCTTACTGTGTTTCTGGGAACTGTCCTGCACTCGTTCCAACTAGTCTATCAGGTGAGTTCACTTTTGTTGGTTTCTGCAAAGCAGAAACTTCCCAGTGTCCTGCTCACTACTACAGACTCTCAGCTCAGCGAGGAGGAGCACAGGCTCCCGATGTGGGTCTGCTCGATTCAGACTCGACAGGTGAGTCACAGTTTCTTTTGGCCTCAGTTTTCTCATGTGAAATGAGTTAAGTACATGATCCCCAAACTCCCCTGTGGGTCTAAGTCCTACAGCTTGGATCCAGCATGTCCCCCTAATGCCCATGTGTTAAAGGCTTCGTCCCCAGCCTGTGGAACCACAGGAAGGTGGTAGAAGCTTCAAGATGTGGGGCCTGGTGGGCGGTCTCCTGGTTCACTGGGAGCATTCCCTTGAAGGGAACCCTATCCCCCCTTTCCTCTTTTTTTTATTTTTCAATATCTGGGTCATGGGAGTCAGGACTATAGCTCAGTGGTAGAGCACTTACCTAGCATACTTGAGGCCCTGGGTTTGATCCCTAGCACCACAGAAAAAGAAAACCACAAAAACACATCCCAGCCTCGACGTGAGCAGTTTTGCCACATACTGCTGCCATGACGTGCTGCCTCAACACAGGCACAAAGACAACAGGGACAATCGGTCATGGACTGAAACCCCCAAACTGTGAGGCAAAATAAACCTCTGTCATTATAAGTCAATTATCTCAGGTATTCATTACAGTTACAGCAAACTGACTAACACTGGCTCTGTGGCTATGGCTGTGACTCCACAGATGCCCTTGATTACCATCCACCCAGCTCACACTCAGAGAGGACGTGTAGCTTCCTAAACTTGCTCTCACAGGCTGCTGCACAGAAGTTCCACAACCCACCAATGAGGTGGACAATGCTGGGAGTTCTAACCTCATTTCACTAATACTGAACTGAGCCTCAAATTGGCTTGTCCACGATAACACAGCTGGTACCAAGCAGGACCTAGACCCAAAACCCAACCCTAGAGTTTTAAGTTCCCAGTCTGGTGTTCTTTCTACTCTATAACTTTCCTCATAGTTTCAATAAATGGTCATTAAATTGATTGTGTAGAAAATTCTCACTCTCTACTACATGCTGCCACATAAATTAGTGCAGAAGTATCACATGCACATTTCATGGCTCAAACTTAGTGGCTTAAAACAGCAGGGATGTATTCTCATACAGTTCTGGAGGCCAAACATCCAAGATCAGTCAGCAGGGTCACAGGGTCCACAAAGGCCCTAAAGGAAAATCCTTCCCTGCCACTCCCAGCTCCTGGTGGCTCCTGATGTTCCTTGGCTGGTGGCAGCATCACTCCGATCTCCGATGCTGTCTTGATACAGCCACCTCCCCTGACTCTGTCCTCTCCTTCTCATGAGGAGACCTGGATCCTTAAGTGACACACCACCTTCCCTGCAGCTCCGTGTCCTCTTCTCTTCTCATGATGAGACCTAGATCCTTAAGGCCCCTTCTCATGAGCATCCTTAGACTCTATTTCCAAATCTGAGGTTCCAGTAAAACATGAATTTGGGGTGGGACACTATTCACTCTACTACGAAGGCTTCTATATTAATCAGGGTTCTCAAGAGTAACAGACCAATACACACACACACACACACACACACACACACACACACACTTATTTATTTATGAGGGGACTGGCTCACACAGAGGCTGAAAGCACCTACAAGAGCTGCCTGCAGAATGAAGAGCCGGAAGAGCCAGTAGCTACTCAGTCCAAGAAGCTAGACATCTCAGAACAACAGAGAGACCAATATGGAGCCCCAGTTCAAGGCCAAAAGCCCAAAGCCTCCCGGAAGTGCAAGTCCATCAGCATCCAAAGGCTGAAGAACCGGAACCTGGAGCCTGATGTCCATTGATGACAGCAGCAAAAAATGCACCTGATAGAAAAGGACGAGTGTGAGCACACGTTTCCCCCTTCTTCTGCTCTTGGGTTCCATCTGGGCTCCACTGGATGGTGCCCATGTTCAGGGTGGGTCTTCCCTATCAGTTTGCTGACCCACATGCCAATCTTCTCTGGAAAACATCCTCACAGACACACCAAGAAGCATTGCTTTCCCAGTTCTCCAAGTTCCCCTCGGTCCATCCAATTGACATCCAGAATTAACCATCACTGCTTCCCAGAAGAGATGGCATTTGAACAGAGCCATGGGGGGGTTAAGATTCTAACATCAGCAATAGAGAAGGAAACAATTTTATTTGATTTATTTTTTTGCAGTACTGGGGGTTGAACCAGGGGCATTCTACCTCTGAGCTACACCCCCAGCCCTATATTTTATTCTTTTTTTTTTTTTTGCAGTACCAGGGATCAAATGCAGGGGCGTTCTACCTCCGCGCTATACCCCTGGCCCTATTTTTTATTTATACTTTATTTTGAAACGGGGTCTCACGAAGTTGCAGAGGGCCTCACTAAGTAGAGAGA
>PVJS01011908.1:0-44822 GCA_004027185.1 Glis glis
AAAAAAAAAAAAAAAAAAAAAAAAGAAGAACCATGAATGTATTCACACGGCTTTCTCCTTTTTATCCAGGTACTATGCCTATCATAACAGTGCTGCCCACATTCAAGGTAGGGATTCCCTTCAATCTGCCTTTACATAAGCCAATCATCTCATCAAATATTATGTGACCCAAAGCCACATAATATGAGGCATTTCATAATCCAGTCAAATTGACAATCCAGATTGACCATCACACTTACCAATAATATAAACTGCCAATTAACACATATTTTATGTTATATGCATTCTGTATGGTTAAAATATGTGAAAACTGTGAGAGTTTATTTTTTTATTGTGATATTGATTTAGTAGAGATGAACTGCTCATTTGGAGACAGCTTCACATGGCATTACACATAGGACAGTAGGAACTGCAGCTAATTTAATGCAGTTAAAATTTAATACTCCATGTTTATGTTTATTTACATTTCTTTAGATCAAGAATAGTGCTGCAGCTGGGTGTGGTGCACACAAGTAGTCCCAGTACTTGGGAGGCTAAGACAGGAGCATTGCAGGTTCACAGCCAGCCTCAGTAACTTAGTGAGACCCTGTCTCAAAATAAAAAATAAAAAGGGCTAGGAGTGTAGTTCAGAGGTAAAATGCCCCTGGGTTCAATCCTCAGTACCAAAAAAAAAAAAAAAAAAAAAAGGATGGTGCCCCATACGGTCTATATGTGTTTGTGTAATGTTTTATAAGTTTTAACTTTTTGTAATAGATTTATGTAAATTTATGATATTAAACAATAAAATAGGCTATTATCTACATACAGTCATTATATACCTAGATTTTTTATTTTTTAAATATTTCTGGGCTACACATTTCTTTTCAAATTTTTGCAAGTCTTCAATAAACAAAAAATGTGTGGACCTTCTCAGTTCAAATTTGTGCTGTTCAAGAGTAATCTGTAATATTAATAATATTAATAGTAAGAGTAATAAATGAGAGTGGTTATTAGTTTTAATCCATTCCTGTACATGTTTGTTTGTGTGTGTATATGTGTGTCTGTGTGTGTGTTACTGGGTATTAAACCCAGGGCATTCTACCTCTGAGCTATAGCCCTACTGTATATTTTATTTTGAAACAGGGTCTTACTAATCTATTCTGGACTGTCCTCCAACCTGCAATCTTCTTGTCTCAGCCTCGCAGGTATTGGGATTACAGGGATGCACCACCACACCCATATCTGTACTTTTGATAATAGTTGTGTTATTAATAGAATAAATGTTATTATACTGTGCTTCATATATGTATGTGATAACATAGCAGAGTTCAGCCTAGATTATCAACATATTGCTATTCTGTATATATGAAATAAAACATCACTTCTGAAGTAACTGTTTACCCTTTAACAGAAACATTTAGCCCTACTATATTGATGGTATAGTCATATTGTATTAAAGTAATAACTTAAAGACTTTTAGTTAGACACTAAGACTTGTACTCAAAAGTTTATACTATATTTACTCATATTGCCCACACCTGGAAGTAATGCCAATGTCAATCAAACTCTACATGAATAACCAAACTATAGTGTAACTCTCCAATGGAAAACTGCTCAACAAATAATAAATAAATACACTTTTGAAATATAAAACAGCGTGAATGCATGTCAAAACTAAAATGCTAAGTGAAAGATGCCAGATAAAATAAACTCTATGTTTCACTTATTTGGCATTCTGGAAAATGTTCAAATGTAGGTAGAATAATTGTATCAATGGCTGTCAATTTGCTTGGGGTGGAAGAAGGAGATTGACTACAAAAGATACAATAAAACTTTGAGGGGTAGTTAGAGATCTATACAAATTTTCCAGAATTCATACTTGTCCATTTTAAATAAATAAATTTTCTATATAAATTATATCTCAGTAAACCAGAATTTATAAAAAGTGGGTATGTAGAAGTTAGAGTGCATGACTGTTTTTCCTTATATATTCAGTACATATATTGAAACTTCATGAATGTGCTTGGCAATGATAACATTGATGATACTGATACTAATAATGATGATAAAGATTCTTCAAATCATCTTGGTGGGAAAAAAGTGTGTTTTTTCCTCCTTGACTACATTACCTTATTACTTGAGGTTCCTTGTTCCATCTGGAATTCAATAGTGGTACAGGCTGGAGTTTAATGCATTTGCTTCATATATGTCATAGAACTGATTTGGGACATTGTAGGATGACAGAGAAGATCATTTTTTTATGTTGACACTACACTGAAAAGAATGACACATTTCCCCCACTTTTGGTTTTGCATTCAGCAATGCCTACCTTCAACAGGTCTAGATTAAGTAGTGGGAAATCAAAATGTCAAACTCAACCAGTAAGAAAAATAGGTGATAAAAGTGATCAGCATGTAATCATGGGCTGGACAAAATTATGCCAGATTCATTTTTCAACATTCAACTTGAAGATTTAGATGTTTTCTGGATTTTGTAAAGGAATACTTTTCTTCAAATAGTTTGTCATTCTCCCATCTCAAATTGTGATGAACTGGCATATTTTTAAGTTACCTATAGTAGTTACATAGAGAACATAAATATAATTTATAAACATCTAATTATGGATTAACTTAGCTTTGGAGCTACATGCTTATAGACATAATTTTATAGCATTTTTCCATTTTGAAGCCTTACTATTTTTTTATTAGGTTCTACTGGAAAATATTTATATATGCTTTGGGTCTCTACCAGCTAAATGCTATAATATTAATACTGTTTATGCCATGATGAGATGGTTACCTTCAGTAATCTTTATTTGTGGTGCCCTGACCATAAAGTACATTTGATGTTATTATTTATTCAAATGGAATCACATTAATTTAATGTTAAGAAAAAGAAGATAGAATCTCTGTCTCATCTCAGTCAACATTCTTACTCATATAATCATAATGGAATGACCACAAAACTTAGAGGAAGGAAAATTTGTTTGCTCACAGTTTCCTTGGATATTTTGGGTTCAGTTCATGTGAGGCTGGGGTCTGTGAATTTCAGGGCATGGCAGCGAGAAGCAGAGAGAGGGAAAGAGCAAGACATTGTTCTCACATCACCAAGGCCTGAAACAAGAGAAAGCCAGAAAGCAAGGGAATTCAAAGACAAAAGCACAATTCCTAAGGCCACACCCCCAGGGACCCACCTTCTCCAGCCACACTCCACCAGCCTAAGTTGATGAGATTATAATGCTTATGACTTAACTATATCAACCCTGAGCTCTTTAGGGGACACTATATATCTGAACATAACAATCTCTAAAAACAGACCAAGGGGCTGGACCCTGATCCCAGGCGATTCCGGTGGGGCCCTGGCCTGGCCCCAGGTGGCACAATGACTGACACCTGGTGGTGGGTGAAGGTATACACGCTCAACGAGGACCAGCAGTGGGATGACCAGGGCACCGGGCATGTGTTGTCTGGCTATGTGGAGTGGCTGAAGGGCATGTCCCTGATTGTCAGGGTGGAAAGCGATGATGGCAGGATAGAGGGAGACAACGTGCTTCAGGCACTCTGAGACTCAGAACTCAACCAGCAGGAATACTGCTTCTTGACAAGGAAAGAAAAGCAGCCAAAAGTCAACAAAACAATGACAGTTGAAATGCAGTGGAATAGGAGGCAGCAGAGAGAGCAGAGGACTGTAAAGAGCTCCACACATCTCACCTGGTGAGCGGCGAGCAGCAGTGGTGGCACCATCTTGGAGTCCACTCTGGCACTGTGGCTCCCAGAGACCTCCAGCAAAGAAGCATCAGATCCCTGTGAAGCCAGCAACTACAGACCATCATTAAAGCAGTCAACTCAGGACCATGATGACACTCAAGTTGGACTAGAACCGCACCTATGACAGAGATGGCTACAAGAAGCAGGCTGCATGCTCTGCTTCCACAGCGAGAGTGAGGAGGATAGACAAAGATGATGTAGCCCTGCTCAAGAGCAGCCCAGCATGGAGGTCATGGGGTGGGTGAGCAATGGCCCCACCCCGGAGCACCCCAGCACTGAGGACATGAACGGGTGAGCTATGGCCACACCCTGGAGCACCCTAGCACTGAGGACTCAGGTGAGTGAGCCATGGCCCTGCTCCAGAGCACCCCAATACTGAAGACAAGGGCAAGTGAGCCATGGCCCTGCCCTGGAGCACCCCAGCACTGAGAACACGGGCAGGTGAACTATGGTCCCGCCCCGGAACACCCCAGCAGTTAGGTCAAGGGCGGGTGAACCATGTACTGAAGACATGGGTGGGTGAAACACGGTATCCCGCTGGAGGACATGGGCGGGTGATAGAGAAAACCTCAGATGAGTAAAGAAGGCGACCTAACTGGGGAAGATGGGAGGGGAGAAGAGGGAAATGCCCTAATGCACAGTACATACATACACAAATATATCAAAGTCAACTACTATGCTGAGCACGGAAGGAGGGAGGGGGAAGGAATGGGGATGGGAATTGGGGGAGGGCTAATTGACTGATGCGTGCATGTATACTTCTACCATCCTGAAACCCATCAAGATGTATGATTACAATGCACCAATAAATAAAAAAATAAGCACATTAAAAAAAAACAGAACAAGGGAATAGATCGCTGGTGAAGAAAGTTATACCATCAGGAGAAACTACTTAGATTTTGAAAGGGAGGTAGGGCAGTTAAATCTACAGGTTTGATGGTCCTTTTCTACTCCTATAACCCAAACTGTCTAAGGTAGATATTGTCATATTTTAATTGCAAAATAAGACCAAGGGGAGCAAATAAATCCACCAAAATCTTAAAATGTTCCAGTTTTTCATTAAAAAACTATGCCTTTTACAACAATTTATGTATATTCCACATTCAAATGTCCTTTTCAATTAATTTAACATAAGCATTACAAAAAATTAACATGTGTAGAAAAAAGATCTGTACCCAAAGGCACAAGTGCATAACTGCATACTTTCATAAACATCACCAAAAACACTTGCTGCATACAAGATGCAGTATTAGCTTGGGTTTTGTTTTTAATTAGTTAGATCAAAATCATTCATAGCATAAGAGACTTTAAAACATGGAAGCTGGTGTTGACCACTGATTAACAAGTTCCCAAAGATGGAGCCAAATTTGAACTTTTACCAATCTCTCTACCCTTTCACAAACCTATAAAAACAGATAAGCATATAATTAATAGCAGTTAAGATGCTAATGACTGGTAAACACTGACCTGGAGAGGTTTGAAGTAAATTCTTATTTTGAAATGTGTTTAATGTATGTGGTGAAAGTGATAGAGAAGAATTCTCAAGCAATTTGTTCAAACTCTTTTCTTCCTACTGTTCACCCATTGCCCGGTGGCATAATTTATATGGTCACTTCACTTTAACCTTTAGTCCCTTTTATTTAGCCACAACCACTCAATCTTTTAAAGCTTTTCTTTTACAACCCATACATCTGCCTACTTGATATTTTGTCTAGTCCAGACCACCAACTTTTTCATCAAAGTCATAAAACAAACCTTAGCAAATTGACTTAAGACAGATAAAAATCAGTTATCTGGGCATAAATAAGGTTATTCTTTTATATAAAATACCAAAGTTGTGAGTGGTTGGCTCTTTCCCCTTCAGTTATTTAAGAGGACATGCTGATGTATACCAGCTGAAAACCTTTAAAGTTCCTTCCTTTAATCTTATGCTCTGAAAACGATCTGCAAATTCCAATACCAAGTTTATGTTGGCCTTGTAAATGCCAAAGTATTTCTTAGAGATACAATCATTCTGGCATTGAAGTTCTCCGTATAATTCCTTGGAAGAAACCTAAAACAAGATATTTATCTAGACATGTTTAAAATTACCTTTTTAGGAATTTTGTTCCACTCGAGGACAGAGTTCTACTTTGATGAGTTTTCTTTCTTTTTTAAAGATGGGAGAATTTGAAGAAAGGGGGAAAATCAAATAGAAACTGATAGAATCTAAAATCTCCATCTAGAATATGACCATACACATAAGCAAGCACTAGAAAATTATGTTATGTGGTTTGTTACCACAAACAAAAAGCACTACATCATTTAACTCATTTGAGCACTCTACCAGTGAGAATAGGTTGCATTTTGCTGACGTTATAGTAAATCCCACAACATTGTAGGGGCTTTAAAACAACATGCATTGATTTCTCATGCATGCTATATATTCCATGAAGATTTGCAGGCAGGCCCTGCTTTCAGAGTCACTCAGGGACCTACGGTGATAGAGGCCATACCTTTACTGACAGGAAGCTGGCAATATTGCAAATTTCGTACTGGCTATCAGAAATTCCAGAAAAATAGGGCTCACATCTTTCTGCTCACATTTCACTGACAAGAACACCATATGGTCATCTGTAACTTTTTGTGTGTGGTACTGGGAATTGAAACCAAGGGCATTCTACCTTCAAGCTACACCCCAGCCCTTTTTATCTTATTTTTTCTTTTCTTATTTTATTTCATTCTGAAACAGGGTCTTACTAAGTTGCTGAGGGTCTTGCTAAGTTGCTCCTTCAGTCCTCCTGTCTCAGCCTCACAAGTACTGGGATTACAGGCATGTGCCACCATGCCCAGATCATCTCTAACTTTAAAAGATCAGAGAAGTTCAATCTTGTAGGTGATTGAAGAAAGTGAGCAAGGACTATGTTGTGAACCTTCCAAATTACTATTGCAGGCCTAAGAATTGGGAGAATGGCATCACATCATCACAAACTCTGATCACTGAACAGAGACCTAGTGAGTGATACAGCACAGGGACATGCTAGCACAAGCAGAGAAGTGCATGCCCCTAAGTCACCTGTCAGTGGAAGCCAAGCAGAGGGGTGAATCTACCTGCAAAGCCAACAGACTAGATATGGGTGTCAGCTGAGGAAAGCCTCAAAACAGAGACTGGGATATGGCACTTGAAGCGTTTGGGGGATGATTAATGATCAAGTATAGAAAAACCTTAGGAGGTCTACATGTCAAGAAGAGGTATAGTCAGAGGAGTGGACATTGGATCGGGTACACTTCATACATTTTTATTACATTGGATATCACATACTTCAGTGCTATGTAAGTTCAGCACTGTGTAACAGTTTTTATCATTAATAAGTTAATTATGAAGCTATTCACATTAACATTCAAAACAGTAATGTTATCTAAGTTATAGCAAGTACTTCAAAATTAGGTATGACTAGCTCTAAATTTATTTTGCTTGGTAAAGTTAGGATGTTTGCAACTGGAGCTCAGAGTTGAATTTTTTTCCTTCTGTAGGAAATGCTCTGATTTCTTGCCTTGGACAAAGTAGAAAGGTACAAAAGTACAAGGGTGCTTTTGCTTTGGGCAAACAAGGGTAGTTGAAGACCCATAAACTGTGGTTTAATAACGTTTCAGAGATTAATTGATAATAGCTTTATTTCAATGATCATATAGCAGATGAATGTGATTAATGCTGCCCTTAAAAATAATACCAGGGCATGGTCTAGAGGCATCACCATACTCTCACAAAACTCTCATTAACAAGCCTTTCTGTTTTCATTCCTACTTTAATCCTATCATTAAACAGAAGAAGTACAGTATCTCTACATCACAGGACCAAGGGATCCCTAGGATAGGACTTGTGATTTCCTTTTATGATCCCCATGCCTGCCACAAGCTATATACATCCATTTTTTTCTTTAATTTTTGTACTGAGGATGGAACCCGGGGACATTCTGCCTCTAAGTTGTATCCCCAGCCCCACCCCCAAACTTTAAAAACATTTTTTTAATTTGGAAACAGGGCCTTGCTAAGTTGCTAGGTTATCCTTGAGCCTGCAATACTCCTGTCTCAGCCTCCCAAGAACTAGGATTATAAGCTTGTGTCACCATGCCTGACTTGTATACATCCATTTTTAACATAAAAAGAATAATGTCTGACTTTGTTCCAGGGCCATTTTTTTTCTAAGATGACTTCTGTGACTTGCCCAGCGAATAAAACGTGGGTGGAAACGACATTATGTCACTTATGTACAGAAGTATTAAGAGCCACCATGGGGCCAGGCGTGGTGGCGCACGCTTGTAATCCCAGTACTTTGGGAGGCGGAGACCGGAGGATCCGGGTTCGCGGCCAGCCTCGGCTCTCTCTATCTCTCTCTCTCCCTGTCTCTTTCTCTCTCTCTACTTAGTGAGGCCCTCCGCAACTTTGTGAGACCCGGTTTCAAAATAAAGTATAAAAAATAGGGCCGGGGGTGTAGCGCGGAGGTAGAACGCCTCTGGGTTCAATCCCCTGTACCACAAAAAAAAAAAAAAGAGCCACCATGGGGCTTACCATATCTCCTTTTCCATTGTTGCTATGAATTACAATGTTCTAGACAGATATCCTACCAATCTGGGGTCCCCTGTGAAGATAATATGAAACAGGGCCTCAGCTGGCCCACAATGGACATGGGTGAGAACTCTTCTCTGCTGCTAAAACAAGGGAGATATTATCATTGATCATTACCTAGCATAATTAGCCCAAGTTGATTGATGCATGGAATATTTGGAACAAAGCCTAGGATATCAAATAATGACAAAATGCTGCTTAGAAACACAATAGTGGAAACAAAATCAGTGAAATAAAGCTTATGTTATTTGTTCACGGGTAATTTCTCAGACTCAAACTTAGATTCTGAATGCAAAGCCTGAAGCTCAGAAAAGTTGAGTCACTTGGTCAGTTTTGCACAGGAACTTAAAAATATGTGCTCTTGGCTGGGTGTGGTGATGTAGGTCTGAATTCCCAGTACTTGGGAGGCTGAGACAAGAGGATCTCAGTTTTCAGGCCAGACTTAGCAACATAGTGAGACCTTGTTTTAAATAAAAAAAAATTAAAAATGTTTAAAATAAAAAATTAAAAGGGCTGGTGGTAGCTCTCAGGTAGAATGCCCCTGGGTTCAATCTCTAGTACAAAAAAAGTATGTGCTCTAGTAGGGCATGGTGGCACATGCCTGTAATCCTAGTACTTGGAAGGCTGAAAGAGGAAGATCACAAGTTCAAGGCCAGCCTGAGCATTTTAGTGAGACTATGTCTCAAAATAAAATAAAAAGGACTGAGGATTTCGTTTAGTGATAGAAAACCCCTGGGTTTAATCCCCAATAACCACACATGCATGAAAAAGTGGGTTTTCCACTTTTCCATATTTCATACTGGTATTATTCTTGTTTTATATAAATGTAAACTGAGTTTGTAGAAGTTGATCAGTTACTAAAGAGGAGCTAACCTGACTCTGCTCCTGGTGTTATTTCCACTACTGTTTTAAGAATGACATCCTCACAGTTGGAAAGTACAACTGAAATTCATATTCCAGAAAAGATGAGTAGTTCGGCTGACTGCTAGTCCTCCTACATGTGTATTTTCCATTTTCCTGTTCCTCCATCTTGCTCATGGAGTCATTCAGCATCAGTGTAGCTGGATTTCAATCTCAGCTCTGCCTCTTAGTAACTACATGGATAGAAAATCATATACCTCTTAAATGAGGACAAGTAAATATATAAGGCTGCTGATACACTGAAACAATGAATAAATAAGAATTATCTTCCCTTTTATTTTTTCTATATAAGAATGCTTTATATCTGGGCATGGTGGCACACACCTGAAAACCCAGTACTTGGGAGGCTAAGACAGGAGAATTATAGGTTCATGGCCAACTGCACCTACTTAGTGAGGCCCTCTGCAACTTAGTGAGAACCTATTTCAAAATAAAAAATAAAATAGGGCTGGGGGTGTAGCTCAGAGGTAGTATGCCCCAGGGTTCAATCCCCAGTACCAAAAACAAAAACAAAACAATAAACAAAAACACATACTTTCTTGATGAATAAGCATATAGCCAAATTTGAGAAAACCACAATTAGAAATGGGCCTCAAAAAATGAGTGTGAGAAGAATTTTTCCCCTTTTGTTGGCACCTGTAAGACAGAAAAGGGCATTGTCCTATGACAACAAGGTTTAGAATAAAGGAAAATGAATTAAAGATTCTAATTGAATTTTTAGAGATGTTGGAAAAATACAGGCATTCTACTTTCTCTTCTGCATTAGAAAACTAAACTCCAGGAATTTTCTGAATCCACTCCAGGTTAAGGAAGCTAATTGACAGGACCCCTGGGGAGTGCTGGACGCACAAGTATGAAGTCAGGGGCCTGTGAAAGCAAAGGCACACAGTCTGTCACTCAGTCGCTACTCACCAGGGCTCAGAGAAAATGAGAGATGGCCTAATAAGTTTACTGGCCCCTATCGAGATCAAAGGCAGTGAATAACTTGGCTAACCTTCTCTTTCCTGTATTTTCCCAGTCCTCCTGCCCTTCATATGATTCATCTGAGCCCATAATCAGGATTCTTGGAGCCCGAGTGAACTTTGTTAGTGCTCTGGAGAGAAGAAGAAAGTCCTCCATTTAAAGGGAAAACAGTTATTCTCAAAATGGCATTCAATATTCATATTCTATTAGCAACCTCTATATATTACATAATCCAGTAATGTGTCTACTTGACATTTACAAAAGACTTCTATGCTATGCCTTGCTCTTTCCTCTGGGAAACATTTATAAAACTGCAAGAATGTCTTCTTCCTATTATTTCTAAGAAATTGCAGGTGGAAATAAATTACTGTATTATCTATTCATTCCTTGGTGCACAAAATTGTCAACTCCAGTTTTCTACTTCAACTCCCTCTAGTATGGCACTCATTTCATTTGGTTGAGATTGTGTTTCTGCTCTTGCTCCACATTACTATACTCTAAAGTTTTCCTTTTGCTGAGTTTCTTCTCTGCATTGAATTTGGTACTTAAAGCCTCCCAGAAAGCAAACATATCTGCTCTCCATGGTTTTCTCAACTTTGTAGGCAGAAGATGTATGAGTTATTTAATTTTCATTTGTATGCCTACAAAAATACACCACCAACTTCTACTTCTTCCACAGTGAGAATACATCTGATTTATCTTTTGCTTTTTGCACTAAACAGGAAGGCTTCAAGGCAAGTCTTTTGTTCTGGAAAATGCTTATCTTTCGTTGGAGAATTCTTTTTGTTAATGCTATTCTAAAATTCATCCCTTGAAGACTGGCTCAACTGCTGACCTGGCTGAGCAGTTATATAAAATGGTTACCATGGTGGCCACCGGCCTAATAAAAAAGAATCTGTGGGATGCATTTGGGATCAGCAAATCAGGTCAGAAAGGAAAATACCTTTCCTTTTTGTATGTAAGCCTCAGTCAGTGTGGGTCCTGACTAAAACCTCTAAAAACTTCACCCTAAAAGATTCATGATTTGTCCTGCATGGAAGATCTATCTATCTTTCCCTCCTCCAAAACCCCTGTGGGGACACATAGAATCTCAAGAAAGAAAGAGGGCTCAAATATTTATTATACTTACTTCTTTGCCTCTAACTATATATATGCCTAGGTTGTCAACTTTTTTCCCCTTAAATATTCTATCGTTTGGTTCAGGTGGTTAGTTCCTTTTACTTAGTGCTAATGATTCAAGTGTTATGAGTTCAAACCCCATGTGTGTCAGTGAAGTTTCTTACCCCTAGAATTGCAAGCAGCCTGCACTGAATATGAATATAAATAAAGTATCACTAGTGGACAAACAACCCAAAGAATATGCCTTCTTTATGGAAGGTTAATAACTTCATTTATATGTATGAAGGAAATTATTGAGAATGTGTAGAAATCATTCCATGCAGAGATTGTCTCAATACTTCTGATAATCTTTATATATATTTCATACTCTTACTAAAAACATTTTATTTTCTATAACCTTAGAACTGAAAGTCATTTCAAGAGGTCTTTTGGTCTAGATCCTTGCCTGTCACCAGATGAATTTGTATTCCATTTATTGTTTAGTTCTTACTCATTTTATTTTATATTTGATTTTTTGTGGTACTTGGGATTGAAGCCAGTGGCATTCTACTTCTGTGCTACACCCCCAGTCTTATTTCTATTTTATTTTGAAATCAGGTCTTGCTAAATTGCAGAGGGCCTCACTAAGTTGCTGAGACTGGACTCAAACCTGTAATCCGCCTGTCTCGGTCTCCCAAGTACTGAGATTACAGGCCTCTGTCATCATGCCTGGCTCTTACTTATTTTAAAGATGGAAATCTGTTGGTAAGCATTTTCATCATATCCTTTAAAATTCTTAAAGACAACAGGATCACTCTTTTGTCTTTCCAACACATTAAACTATCCTACTCACACCATTTTTTAAGGATTCCAAGGACATAGTGTTTATTATGCCTTGTGATAGTACAGATTTTCTCTCTTGCCTTGGACGACAATTTCTCTCAGCAGGAACATGAAGCAAACTCTGGAGAAAGTGACTCTTTTAGTACTAATTGAATGACTAAAGACATTTTCTGTGATTATAATAATAATAAACATTTTTAGTATACTTTTATTGGCGCATTGTAGTCTCACATCATAATGTGGTTCAGAGTGATAGGAACGTACATGCACACAGCCCTTGGGGAGCTTCCCCCCAGCTTCCTCTACACTTCCTCCCTTTACCCATACATGATATTGAGATTGGTATTGATAGTTTCACATACGTACATAACTTCAAATGGACATTTTCTTAAAACTAACTGTGCTCCATTAATATCATATCATGTGCTTCTTTGTGGATAAGGAATAATGTCCTTAATAATATAAGCACTATTTAATGGAACTGAAACCAATTTATAATGCAATTGCTATTTATTTACTGCAAAGACATTTCCAACAAGAATCATCATCACCCCAGTATAAAGGGACGGATTCATCAAACTGGAGCCAGTAAGGGTGGTGGCACACCCCCTCTGAGAACTGAAACAGCACATGGAACAGCTGTTCTCAATTTAAAGGTTCCCATACCTAAAATCAGTTTGCCTTAGAGTTTTATAAGTTGAGTTTTAGATGAGCAGCACTTAGGTAATAACCAGCATAAACAGATAGAAAGCCCTAATCCGATAGCAAATTTGGCAATCTGGAACATCACAACAATATTGTCAAAGAATCTAGACAGCCTGAAAATAAAACATCAGAAGGAAATATTTTAATTGTGACAGCATAACAAAAAATAAAGCATGGTCCATTTGAGTGCAGTATATAAGAGAAAACCTTACTTAAAAGCAAGAACAGCGATCACATTACTGTAGATGGAAACAGGCAAAATGGCCAATACCACCTGCTCTGGTTTGAAGGCGTCCCCCAAAAAGCATGTGTTGGAAACTTAATCCCCAGTGCAGCAGTGCTTGGAAGTGTGGCCTAATTGAGGTGTTCAGGTCATGAGACTTCCTGCTCATGAATGGATTGATGCTTATTGTAGAGTCTCCAATCTGAGAGCTCAGTCTCTGGCTCCTGCTTTGGTCCTCCCTTGCCTTCCCACCTTCTTCCATGGGACGATGCAGCAAGAAGGCCATCAGCATTCTGGGGTCATGCCCTTGGGTTTTATAACCCAAAACCCAGTACATTTGTCTTCCTTATGAAATTATTCACTCAGCTATTGTGTTAAAGCAGCACAAAAGGACTCAGATATCACCTGAAAGTTCTCATAGGAATAACAAGATTTTGTGATAAGATTATGATATAGACATGATTATGCACTACATTTATGTGAATTTTGCCTCAAAAACCAAAGAACTACATACAAGTTTTGAACTCCAATTAATGTTATGCATGAGGAAGCGTTTGAAGGAGGTGGAGGGTATTGATATTTGTACCTTACTTTGATATATGTCATAAAGAAGATGAATTGATGGATGGGGAAAAATTGATAATGGTATAGCAAATGATATAAAGGGTAAAGTTTTGAAATCTGTGTGTTGGCTATATAGGTGTGCACTATAAAATTTGTTCAACTCTTTATGTTTGAAATTTTAAGCAATCAAATATGGAGGAAAATATGTGCTTATATAAAATACGGGCAATGTAGGGAGACAGCAATCACACAAGAGAATAGCCCAGGCAATGAATCTTCGTTTAACTTCCAAGAGAGCATCTATTTGAGAGTTGTTCCTGCCTGAGTGAGAGACTCTCCTGTGGCTGCTTTGAAAGTTGCATTTGCAAGCTTTGCTTTGCTTCACAAGGAGAAATGGATCTTATGTACCTAAGTTCAGAAGTTAATGTCGATGTGATTGAAATGCATTTACATGTTTTCAGCTAGCTAGTGCAGCAACATTTCAGCTGCCAGTGCAGTGCCATTGGCGATCAGTTATGAAGGGGTAAGAGAATATGAGAGAATTATGTTCTCATGAGGAACAGAAGGGTGCTTGACTGAGCTCTCTGCAATTAGGATCACACCAAACACCTGGAGAACATTTAAGAACAACAAAAAAACAAAATTTATTCTTGATTAGCTTTTCCTGCTTGAAAGGATCTGTATTCTCTAAAAGCTATAATGATAATCCTATCTCAGGCATGTCTACATGACTTCTGATGGAAAGTGTTAGCCATTTTAATTATTGTTATTCCTTTATTTCTTTCCAAGGATGGTCCTTCCGGCATATAGACTTATGTTTTAATTTAGCATATTTTAATTCTGATCATTTTTACTAGAGATAATCAAAAGAAAAATACAAGTCATAGAAGTGTTCAAATGGATTAAGATACCAGTGATTTCCCATCCTCTGATTTATTTCTCTCCCTCTATGTACCGCACACTCTAGCACAGGTGTTGAAGCACCTCCACACATTTCCTTCTTAGCACTGTTACACAGTTTAATTCCCCACTTTGATTTCTCAAGAGCATGGGTCCATTAGTATATTTTCATTTTTTATTGTTTTTATAAATATCTTTTAAAACCATATTTTTATGGTTTTACGGGTATACGGTTATTCCGTTTACCCCTTTCCTGTTCAACCATTTAATATCCTGCAGATATTTCTTCAAGTGAAAAAGTCAGTAATTCAGTAAGTTTCCTCAAAATGTGTTTCCAAAGTGATGACTTGGAGATACTCAGATAGTGAATTATCTCCTGAATTATTAAGGAAGGATTAAATTACCTGAAATTTTTAGTGCTATTCCCATTTGATTAGAATAAGTAATAAACTTTAAAAATCTCTTTTCTTGCCAATTAACAGTGTATTCTTCAAAGACCAGTTCAAACATTTTCTCCTCTGTGAAGATTTCCTTGACTCATTTCCTAAATTTTAAGCAGAATTAATTGCATCTTTTTCTCTGATCTTCTGTCTTTGCTCTGCTTTGCGTGGAATCTGCTGTTTATGTTTCCTACGAGACTCGGCTGAGGCTCCTCTCCATGGTCTGCTTTTTTGTTTGTTTGTTGTTTTGTTTTAAGTCTATATTCCCTGTAGTAGGACTGGTCACTTCCTTTCCAATATTTTTTAAGCTTGGTAGTATTTTTGGGTTTTTTTTTAGAATTATTTCTTTATTTTTGCTTACTGATTACATGACTTTTTATAATTTTAATAGAAACATAATAATGTACATATTTTGGGGACACTGTAATTATTTGATAAATTTATGTAATGCAACATGATCAAATCACAGTAATTAGAATTTTATTTCCTTAAACAGTTACCATTTCTTTGTATTTGAGCCTTGCACTCTTCTAGTTTTTAAAAAATATAACAGATTTTTGTAAAATGTAGTCACCTTACTGTGCTGTTGAATACTAGAAATTACTCCTCCTATCTAACTGTACTTTTGATTGGTGTTTTTCCCCAGTATTATTTTACATTCTTTAAAATGCTGGCTCTCCACTTTGTCATTTAATTCCTAAAAATAGATTTCACATGTTTGTTTACATAATTCCTCATGAAGTTTTCTTTTGAAACATAATGAAAAATATAATTTTCAAACAAGTGGCTTTGAAAAGGTGGATCACATGAAGAGCTCGTTAAACGAATAGATTCTTCATCCCTGACCTAAATCTCCTGAACATAATTTACAGGAACAGATCCTAAGACCTGTATGTCTAAGAAAACTGTCATTGTCTGTGCTGTGCAGTTAGGTTGAAAACCTATCATCTGCATTTTTACTCAAGATCAATTTTCTTTTATCTTTATGTTATGTTATGCTTATTTGCTTTCAGTAGAAAGAGTTCTTCTTCTTTGGGTGACCAGTTTCTAATTCTTCATTATATAGCTCTATGATATTTCCTCTGTCATGTTCCCTGTGCAGTATCATTAAATAATCTGTTTTGTCCAATAGTGTCTCAGACTCAGTTAAAATCATCTTTGGTTTGAGGCTGCACATTTAAGTAGACTTTCACTTCATAAACACTCACACAGAAATGAGATTATTAAGAAATGTGGGATTTCTAGGTGGGCATGGAGCACACCTGTAATCCCGGTAACTGGAAGGCTGAGACAGGAGGAGAGGTTTGAGGTCAGCCTCAGCAATTTAGGGAGAACCTGTTTCAAAATAAAAAATGGAAAAAGTTTGGGGGTGTAGCTCAGAGGTAGAACATCCCTGGGTTCAATCCCCAGTATGACAATAAAATAAAACAAATAAATAATGCAGGTTCTCCGGAACCCAGGAATTGGTGCTCAGTTTTGGCCCAACTCATCACATTCTACTCATGTTTAACAGCACACACACCTTAGGGAAATGTTCCACCCAAAGCTTGCCCTGTGTTTGAGAGGAAAGGCAACTATGTTCTAACTGTTTGAAGGGTTGTGGAAAATGCTACCATTAATGTGAAGTGAAGCATCCACGGGAAGGAGAGAGTCCAGCAAGGGAAACAGGTAAGAGGAAGACAAATTAAGAAATTTGACAACTTTTATTCAGAGAAAATAAATGCAATGTATTCCCATATATTTATGTGATAGCTATATGATATTTATATGAAATTATATGAGGATAAGAAAGTCACTTTTGGAAGAAAGTTATAATTGATTGTGAATTATGTACATATTTATACATCTAAATATCATTGTTCAAGAAAATAACCACACACAAAGTAAATCATTAATTTCAGTCATGTTTCCATTTGACTCCATGCAATATGAAAACAATAGCATTGTCTTTTTCTTTTTTTAAAGATGTCATTATCAAGACACGCATTTTAAAGCAGAGCATACAACATGTTTGATTTTTTTTTTTTACTTGCACGTGTGCGCGTGCGCACGTGTGTGCACCCACACATGCACGTGCTGGTGATTGAACCCTGGGGCATTTTACTACTGAGATACACCTTCAGCCCTACTTTATTTTTTATTTTGAAACAAGGTCTAAGTTGCAGAGTGCCTCGCTAAGTTGTTGAGGCTGGCCTTGAACCTACCATACTCCTGTCTCGTCCTCCCAAGTACAGGGAATACAGGTTTGCGCCACCACACCTGGCTGCAACATGTTTTAATTAATAAGATATTAGCTTGATTGATAACTTTTAAATATTTAGGCACAGGTTTTATAGCCTCTATATTGTTCCATCAAGCTATGCAGATATTAACTATGGGTGTATTCCTAGCAACAGATGCAGTAGGCTATTATATAACATTAATTTATTTAATAGTTAGCTAATATCATTGAAGATACACAACTACACCATGTTGTCCACTCTCCCTGGACACATCAAGTTCAATTAGGGTCAATAGTTCTTCTGTGAGTTTGGCAGCCAGCAGGCAGCAAGAGCAAAATGCTGCCCAGCTCAGGACCATTTGCAAGAGTGGTTTGTCCCGAATTTGTTACAGATAGAGAACAACATTAAGAGAAGCACTTCTCATTGTGCAGAAAATACAGTGTGTACTCAGTAAAGACTTATGGAGCTAAATTGCACTCACATTCTCACAAGGTAGGACACTGGAAGAAAACCATTCAGGCATTAGAGGACCTGGCCAAGCAAGCAGTTAACTAGAGTTTATTAGAATTGTACTGAACTTAACTAGAGTTATAACTCAGGACTTGATATTTCTCTCATGGACTAGAGAGTCATTTTCCTAAGCTTTCCTTCTGCCTTTAGTCCCGACCTCTACTAATATAATATCAATGTGATAGTGTCCTAAGATAAAGCTAAGCAAGGGGAGCTCATCAGGCAGTGTGTCACAGGTGGTTTCTTTGAGAAACTGACATTATTTTCTTGACCCTGTCGTGAGAAGATGGGAAAGAGGATTCCTGGCAGAAGCTGTGACATCTGCTAGCAGTTAGGAAAGGGTTTGGCATGTTCTAAATTGAAGTGACATTGCATGTATTTTTAAACACATATAGTCAATTTTGATATAAAGCATAACATACCCATTTTTAATAATACATTTCAAATTTTTACAAACATCTGGGCCTATATAATCACTACCATAATCAAAATAGAGAGTTTTTTTGTACCGGGGACTGAATCCAGGGGTGTTCTAGCTCTAAGCTGCATCCCCAGACCTATTTTATTTTTTAGTTTGAAAGAGTGTCTCACTAAGTTACTGAGGCCCTTGCTAAGTTGCTGAGGCTGGCCTCAAACCTGTGATCTTCCTGTCTCAACTTCCCAAGTACTCAGATTACAAGCATGCACCACCACACCTGGGTAAAAATTTAGATCATTTAATAGCCTTACAAAAGTTCTCTTTCAGACCCTGTGATCATTTCCTTTCCACCCCTACCTAGCTATGATCACTGACTTTCCCACTGCTTTAGATAAGTGTTTCTCAGCTTTAGTGGTATTAATATTTTGGGCTTGGTAATTCTTGCTGTGGGATGGGCAAGGAGTGCTTCTCTGTGCAGTGTAGGGTTTTTAACACCATGTTGGGCCTGTACCCACTAGATGCCAGTAGAATTCTCCCCTGACCTTCTTAATCACAACAAGCAGAAATGCCTTAGACATCGCCAAATGGCCTCTGGCAAGCAAATCTGCATCTTACTGAGACCCACTGCTACAGGTTCATTTTTCCCTGTGCTAGAATTTCATACAAATGGAATGATAGAGGGTGCATTCTTTGTGTGGGTTTCTCTCAGCATATTGATTTCGAGATTAGTTCATGTTATAACATGTACCACTTGTTTATTTCTTTTTATTGATTAGGATTCCAGTATTGCTAAACTTCAACTTCTTGAACATCTAAGCATCTACGTTTTGTGTTATCTTTAAATCTTTAAATAGTGACTTTAGTCTTACTGATGCATTCATCATTTTGGTCCTTTCTATGTCTGGATATATTTGTTGATTTACCTATTTAGTATGAGTAATATTTTTCTCATAATTAGTGTTTTTTGGGGGTTATTGTAAGATATAGATATTGTTGTTTTTCTTTAAAGAGTAGTAGTTTTGGGGGCAGAGAGTCAAGTTACTTGGGGATCAGCTTGATCTTCAAGATTTTTTTTAATAATTTTTTATTAGTGTGGGTGACATTGCCTATTTTAAGACAAAAAAGTTAATATGAATGTGTGTTTTACTTTTCAAAAATACCATTGTGGGCCGGGCATGGTGGTGCATGCTTGTAATCCCAGTACTTTGGGAGGCAGAGACCAGAGGATCCAGGTTCGCGGCCAGCCTCAGCTCTCTCTCTCTCTCTCTCTCTCTCTCTCTCTGTCTACGTAGTGAGGCCCTCCGCAACTTCATGAGACCCGGTTTCAAAATAAAGTATAAAAAATAGGGCCGGGGGTGTAGCGCGGAGGTAGAACACCCCTGGGTTCAATCCCCGGTACCGAAAAAAAAAATACCATTGTGGCTTATATCAGATCTAGCTAAAATATAAATACATACCACTTTTCTAATTTTCTATGTAAAACCTTTCAAATCCTCCCCATCACATAACAAATAAGGCACAGCTCCCTTATTGTTGCTTGCCATGCCCTCCACGATCTAGCTTCTGCCTTCCTATCCTGCTGCTTCTTCAGCCACTCCCTGGTTTACCTGTAACAATTATCAAGCATTGATCTGCTTTGATTCTTTGGATCTCACATGTTTTTCTTATTATACCTATATTCCATAACTTCTCTGGGCTCTCAATTGAAAGCATTAGCCTGTCTATATCCTTGGAAGCTAATTTATGAACACATATCCCAAATTCATGAACTCAGTGAATAGATATAGATATAGATATAGATATAGATATTTTATCTCCATAAGCAATCTGATAGTTAAGAAAATAGGGTTGAAGCAATTTGCCTAGATGTAGTTCTCATAAAAATGTATTGTTAATACTCAAATTTGAGTTGTCTTAAGAAAATTAACTGCTCGCTACACTACATGAAATGGGCTTCCTCCTATCCCTTATGATAAATGAATAAAATCTTTGTTAAGCATATAATTCTACCCTATAAATTTATCAGATTGGCTAATGGAAGACACAGGGATACAAATTCTGCATGTTCTAAAGCATTAATTTTTCAAGACCACTGATTCTTGAGATCCAATTGAGTCACAATGCTTAATTTGCAATGCTAATTTAACTTTTTCAAAATCTGGTAGTCATAGTTTCTAAAAGTAGGTCACAAGTTATAAGAAAGTCATACTGTGAGCTAATAATCCAGAAGCAAAGGTCCTATTAGAACAGAGAGATTGCATTTAGGAATTTTTCTCAACGGGTATAAAACCTCTTGTTTATATAACATTCAACAGACTAAGTAGCAGCTATGCAGATAATTATAGCTTATCCATTGTATTTAAATTGAGTTTCTAAAATTTGGGTGTTGTATTATTTTGCAAGCCAAAAATTATAAGGCTTTATTCTTAAAAGGGGTTATTGTTCAGAAGTACTTTCATATGCATTGTGTTAGTTCATCTTCAGGAAAATCCTATGGAAGGATATTATTATCACCTACCACTTTACATGTGCTAAAACAAACTCAGAGGGGTTACAAATCACTCAATGTCACTATGGCTTCACTGGGACACATCGGGGGCCAAACCCAGATCCATCCAAGTTTACAACCTATTTATATAAAGAGGAAATATTTTCAATTACTAGTACTCTGGTATAATAGAGAATGTGAGAGTAGTCGTATAGCCCAATAATAAGAAGAGAGATAGGTATTTCTCATTCTGCAATGCTAGTTCTCAAATGTCTTTCACTCTTCCCATCAGCATGGGTTCGTAATAAGATAACAAAGGCCCCTCTGTACATAGGAGAAGCTAAAGTATCACCTCTGAAAGCAATTCAATAAAAATATTACTCATTCCGCAAACATGAAAATAGAGTAAAACTTTAATGGTCTAAATTAAAGCCAGTTATTTAATTTTGGGGGTAATTAATGGTCAAGGAAATGCTTCTACTAGATCCTTGTGTTTAGAGATTGGGGCATCTTTTCACAGATTGCACATGTTTCTTTCAAAGAAAGCAAATGGAAATATTTCTTACTATGTGCAGTATTATAAATTATAACAATATAAATTAGATGTAATCTGATTACCCATTGTGATTTGGAAACTATCAGGGGTGACAAATGCATTCACAAATGGAACACTATTCTCTATGGAAGTGGAAATGTACTAGAAAAAATGAACTTCTCCAGAACTTAGGTTTTAATGAGATGAACTTATACACAATTAAAATGAAATTCTGAGATCCTTCTTCCTCATCCTCACACATCTATGTAATCAAAGACAGACTACCCTCAGAAGAAGTGGGGAGACCCTTACAATTCAGCTTTCATACTTCATGCAATGATGCTGTAAAGCGGTAGAGGGAGAATGTAAAGGACAAAAAAATTGAAACTGAAGCCTACCTCTGCCAACTGAGCAAAAGTGCAAAACTAAGCAGCAGGGTCTTATGAAAAATAATGAATATTTAGAAAAACAGCCTGAGAAACCCCAGTAATGGAAATAAGCACATAACATACTGTATACCATAAAGCTAGTAACTCTGGTAGAAGTAGGTACAAACAAACAACATACAATGAATTCACAGTCAGGTTTGGTGGCTCATGCCTATAATCCCAGTACTTAGGAGGCTGAAATAGGATGATCACAGGCTCAAGGCCAGTCTGAGCAACTTAGGGAGGCCCTCAGCAACTTAGTGAGACCCTGTTTCTTAATAGAAAGTAAAATAGGGCTGGGGATATAGCTCAGAGCTAGACCACCCCTGGATTCAATCCCTTGTTACACACACACACACACACACACACACACACACACACAGAACTCACAAAAATCTTCAGTTTTTTGTGTTTTACACATGAATGAGAATATATACTGCACTGTTATTGCACAGAGGTGAGGACAGGGAGTTTTGCAGGTGCAAACATTGATGAACACAGAGAAAAATCTTATAATAAATGTAGACAGAGCCAATCAGAAGGCAAAGGAATGTAGTTTTTATGGTCCTTATCATCAGGAAGGGCCATGTGAGGTTCACAGAAAGGAAAAGTAAATAGAGAGCTGTGCAAAATGGTGTTCCCTCTCTCACCTACGGGCCATGTGAATAAAGTGATGAGGCCATTCACTTTGCATGTTCACTCCCGAATGATGCAGATAGCAAGCTGTTGTAAGAAAACACCATTATCTGTTGACTTCTAAAGATCCTCATGTGCTTCTGAACCATGGCTCTTGTGACCAATGGCATTCCATGAGATCTACATTTTCTACTCAGTTTTTTTTAATAAAAATGTCAAGGATCTAGACTGGAGACTGAAATTTCTCTGACTGTTCTGATTTCCCAGGTAGTAAAAGAATACATCTAAGTTTTCATTGACAATAAAAGTTTGCTCCATTAGTAGACATGCCTCCACTGGGAAAACATCACTTATCCTAATGCAGCTAGGATAGAATTTTAATAGAACTTTTACTGTGGGTCAATCAGAATACTAAACACTTTATGTATATTTCATAATTTAAATCTAGTTATGATACCAGCTCTGAGGTGCAATATGATGTATATAGTCATATTGCAATATTTGATGTGCATGAATTTAAGGAACAAATTGAGACAGGCATGGTAGTGCAACCCTGTAATCTCAGTACTTGGGAGGCTGAAACAGGAGGATTGCAGGTGCAAGGCCAGGCTCAATAACTGAGGGAAACCCTGTTTCAAAATAAAAAATAAAATAGGGATTGGAACCACACACACACACACACACACAACACAACACATACACAAAGAACCAATTGGTAGAGCAAATTAGTAACCATTATAAGATTCAAGATCAGTCTTTTCTATTCCTAGAAATACTACTCAACCAGTACTCTAGGCAGCCTTTAGGAAGCTTTAGGAACTCCACACAACTATACTGTATGTTTCCCTTCTGCTGAATCTCAGGTAAACTATTTAGTATTTGAATGCCTCTCATATAGGCCTCTTACCTATAAAATCAGCAGTAATCTGGTCTCAGGAAATGAAAGAGGAAAAGTTAGGTACAGATGAATCAGCCCTAAGGACAGAGTGACAAACAGAGAATGAGAATAAGAGGGAGCGGACAAAGAGGTGTGTGTATCACATATGGCGATGCGATGTTATGATGTGAGTTCTAGAATACTGAATGATCAGGTGGTGAGTGTGTACAAGTGCGATATAAGTAGCTTCATCGGTTCATGGAATTGAAAGAATAAGTGATAGTTTACATGTTTATGATTAATGGAAGATTAATAGTCATACTATATACTAGAGATAACTTTTTTCACTTAAACCACCATGGCACCTAAGCAAGTATAGAAGACAAGATTAGAGACTGTAGCTCTTTACAAACTGAGCAGTTAATACTTTTCAGAATAGATGGTATCGTTTAAAGAAATAATAAAGATTCCATTAATTAAAAACTATTAATAAGTAATAAAAGCTTCTCAAGAATAAATTTGTATAAAGGACTTGCTACAATTTGAATGCTTGTGTCCAAAATGTATATGTTGAAATCATAATCCCAAACTGGTGGTATTAGAGAGTGGGCCCTTTTGGGGGTGATTTAATCATGGGAGTGCAGATGCCATGAATGGAAGTGGTGACTTTATGAAAGAGGCCCAAGGGAGCTTGCCTGCTCCTTCTACCATGTGAACTCTAGTGAGCAGGTGCCATCTATAAGGAAGCCGCCCTCACCCGACACCAAACCAGCCAGTGCCTTGATGTTGGACTTTTCAATCTTCAGGACTTTGAGGAATAAAGTTTTGTTTATAAGCTACTCAGTTCATAGTATATTTGTTATAGTACCCCAAAGTATTAAAACAGAATCCATAGGATTCTCAAATTGCTAGAGATCTGGGAAAAACTTGCGTTCATGCCCTCTATCTTTCCCAGTTTTTGTACTTACAAATCTGTTCACTTGTCAAGGTATCATGAATGTAACACATTCAGGAAAAAAAAATCCCCAGGGCCACCCTACCCACTATTAAGTCCTGAAACTTTGTTCCAGATTCCTAAATCTTACATCCTAGGCTCTTACTGCTTGCTCCCAGCTTCTGGCCTTGTTCTGGCTCTGCACCGTAATTTTAGCTTCAGAGTTTTCCTTCACGTAGACTTATTATCTCTGATCTTCAGCACCCTTCTTCAACCATCATCTAGTGTTCTCCTTTGCAATGGCCCCGGGGCCATTAAGCATTTATATGTATGGTGGCTTGTGCCTTACTTTATTCTGTTGATTGTATGCATGATGCTACCAGGGGGAAGCAGTATATTCTAGGATAGATTGGGCCACTTACCACATTAGTTCAGATTTCCCCTGCTTTTATTTGATATCTTCCCTCTTTGATACCCTGAGTTCCTAGAGACATTTTGCTATAGAACAAAGAGAGGAAGGAAGGGAGGGAGGGAGGAAGGAAGGGAGGGAGGAAAGAGGAAGGAAGGAAGGAAGGAAGGAAGATCATAGGGAGGGAGAAAAGAAAGAAACAAGGGAGGAAAGAAGGAAGAAAGGTAAAGAAAGATGAAAACAGGGACAAGAATACGCTAAATCAACTAATATCATGGTATTTAACCAGCTTAATTATTTTGACACAATTTCTGGGAATTCCACATTATTTATTATACATTTATAGTATAACCTTTACTATTAGGTTTAAACCAAAGAAACATAAAATTCCAATGCATATCATCCAACTTACTCTCCCTCAGGTCCAATAAGAAGCTTAAAGTAAATGCAAATATTTATTTCCCTCCCTTGCCTCACTTGCTTAAGCTTTTACAGAAACCTTTTAGACAAAGGTTCCACTTCATGCATATGACTGGAAAAACAAGAAACCTACAAAGATATATTGAACTGAGACTAATGCCTTAATCAATGGGTTGGGAAGATGGAGAATAAAAGTAAAACTGCAAGTTCCCTTAGGTAGATCATTTTTCCTTACCTGAGTTTATCTAGAACATCAGATCTATACGGTTTTTAGATTGTTCCTTTGTCGGAATATTGGCAACCACTTAAAAAACAGATTTTTATAGCCACAAAGTACAAAGAAAAGTAAAATTTGATAATCACTTCGCAAATTTGACCAATGTGGGTATGTTTATACGAAGTGACACTGTGTTGGGAAGCAAAGCTCCCAAACCTCAGAAATCAACAAAGTGAAGTCATTGTAGCAGATAGAAAATTGATTTTATAGTCATACAGACTGGATCAAATATGGCTTTACATCATATGTAAAGTCTTCATTATATGTAACACAAAATGAGTTACTCAACTTTGCTAAGTTAGAGCTTTCTCATATACACAATGACAATAAACTAAGTCATATGTAATGGCATCATGAATATTAATTTACATGTCTAACATAGTTGCTATTCAGTTAATTGTAACTCAATTTTTCTATAAATCATATTAAATATCAATAAACACATTTCTATAAATTTTCATTTTAATTTTTCTATAAATTATATCAGTATTTATATATGCAAATATAAATGCAAAAACTGAACTAAAAATTATGATGTGATTATGTTGCATTATGGTTTATGTCCTAGACTAAGCACTGTTTGTTGAGGTTGCATAGTCATTTTTGAATAAAAGCAGACAATATTATTTTCATAATGATCTTGTATTGATTTTAAAAATGAATAAGAATTGCAATATCTTTATTTTGAAAAATCAGAGACTATACAAAATTTAAGAAAACAAGTTAAAAATAGTCATCATCCATTCATAAATATTCAAATCACATACTGCCAATAGACTCATGACTTTGTAGGAAAGAGCTCTTTTGCTGAACCTTGACAACTCTTTATCTGAGCTGCTCTCATTCTATCTTGTGGTTTAATTATTTTTGTGTGTTTATTTTACTTTCCTCCTAATTTCCATCTTCCTCAGTTCCTTGAAAGTTACAAGAGGACAAGATGAAGGACAAATTATTAACTTTTTGTGTTTGATTCATGGGTATATTCATCTCCAGAGAACTGTATTTACTCAGTTAGGGTTGTATCAACATTATATGCCAAAATCTAGACTAAAATGTAAGTTTTTGAAAGTAAATTAATGGCGTCTTGGCTACTTCAAAATGCAAGATAAGATTATTTTTCCCTGTTCTTGCTCTGCTATCGCATAACGACCTTTGTAAGCCCTCCTCTTTGGCTCTTACTTGTACTACAACCAAACTTGAGTTTTTCTTCCTTTATCAATGATTCTCAATTTTAGTGAAAAAATACAGAGTGCCACAAACCAAAATTATATTTAAAAAATGTGGGGATGCCAGGCATGGTGACACATACCTGCAATCCCAGTACTTGGGAGGCTGAGACAGGAGGATTGCAGGTTTGAAGCCAGCCTCAGCAACTTAGCAAGGCACTCAGCAACTTGGTGAGACCCTGTTTCAAAATAAAAATAAAATAGGGCTGGGGATGTAGCTCAGAGATAGAACATCCCTGGGTTCAGTCCCTAGTACCACAGGAAAACAAAAAAGGACTGGGAATGTAGCTCAGTTGTAGAGTGCTTGCCTAGTACATGTGATACCCTGGATTCAATTCCCAGAACCACAAAATAGATAATAAATAAATAAATAGATAAATAAATAATAAAAGATTATATCTTAACAAAAAATGAAATCATCCATAATAGGGATGAATAATGTATACTCTTCAAATAAACTGTTGCTTGCGTATCCTATACAATTCAGAATATATTGAATATAATTTCCTGACACCATTGCATTTCCAATATTAAAGATGTACTCTCATTTGAGTGGGGGTTTGGCTAGTTTTCTGATTTTTCTAGTAAATATTTTTTTATTGCAAGCATAGGTCAGAGAAGATATGGACAATAATGAAGAATCAATGAAAAAATATACAACTAGTGCTAGGAGTTCTGTAATTGAAGGCTTGATTAACTAACATTGTCATAAATGAAATGAGTATATGAAAAAAGTCCCAAATGGTTACAAGGAGGATCCCTATCAGCAGCTTAACCAACTTTGTCACTCTCTTGAGAATGGCTGGCTCTTTGCTTTGTCCATGCCTGCACATCTGACCAGCCTTTGAAATTATTTAGACATGCTGAGGTTTCCCTTCCTGAGATCTGTTCTTCTGGATGTTGGTAAGCCACCAGGGAGGCTTCATTTCATTAATTACCTCATTCTGCATAAAATTAATAAATACAATAATATTGTACAGAATTCTATTTTCTTCTTGCAGAAGAAAAGAGCTTTCATCACTTTAAGAAGCTTATCTTCCTGATGTTTAGCTGCAGTAAAACCTCTGCAGTAATTGACAAAAGAAATTAACAATGATAATTTTTTTACATCTCAAATTCCAAACTAAGCAGTTAGTAAAAAAGAAACTGAAGGTTTTCTTGTTATATCACCATATTATCACAGCCTGTGAGCTAGACATGTTGTCTTATAACTGCAGGCACACAAATAACACAAGGATGATGATACTATGGCTTTAGGGAAGAGAGAATTGTAGGGTGTATTCTCTTTTGCATCATTCAGTTTATATTTGAAAGTGACATATTTGTTTCCTATTGCTGCTTTAAAAAATTATTGGCTTGCATTCTTTATGTCTCCCCCCCTCCCTGTCCTAAACCCCTTCCATCTCTCCACTGGAGTCTCTGCTTTTCTATCTGATGTTACCCTTGTTTCCCAATTTCTTTTAGCTTCTGTATATGAAAGAAACATGCAACTCTTTGCTTTTTGAGACTGGTTAATCTCTCTTAGCATAAAATTCCTGAGTTCCATCCAAATTGCTAAATCCAGTCTCAAAGATATGCACAGGGAAGGGGAGAGAGGAGAGATGGGATCTGGAGGGAAATGTTCCAAGAATTGTGTGCATGTATGTTTCTATTACTCCATACCTCAGTATGATATGTAATTATAATGCACCAATAAAAGTATATACAAAGTTAATGGTTTAAAATGGCAGCACTTATTATCTTGTAGTTCTAGAGTTAAAAAGTCCAAAATCAATTTCACTGTGCAAAACCAAACTGTTGACAGGATAGACTCTTTCTTGGCGTTCTAAGAGGAGAATCACTTGAACAGTGGGCAGAAGTTAGGGCTGGTGTTGTTAATTTAGGAGTTCCTATCTTATAATCAATCCAGATATTTTTCATTTCAAGGCTCTATTTATAATTGCTTTTTTTAAAAAAATTCTTTATTGTTAACCTGCTGATCTACAAATCAAAGAAGTTCATCAATACAACAACCAACTTTGGATTCATAAAATTTCACTTCTTTATAGTATTTGCTATTTCATTGAACACTGTTTGAATACATTTGTCTGGTCCTGTCAGAAATTTGGAACAATAGAAAGTTAGAAAGAGATAGACTGGCAAAAACACTGATTCAACATGTAAGAATATGTTTTAAGATAAGTAAATATTGGCTAAATTTAATGTAATCAATGATGCTTTCTAGATATGAAGATTTCACTAAATCCTTGCAATTCGAAAACCTTAAATTATACATGTCTACATGTATAATTCACTGGGCGCGGTGAAGCAGACCTGTACAATGAAAATTATAGAACACTAAAGAAAGAAAGTGAAGATCTTAGAAGGTGTAAAGATGTCCCATGTTCTGGGACAGGTAGAATAAATATTATCAAAATGGCCATTCTTGAGCCAGGTGTATTGACACATGCCTATAATTCCAGTACTTGCAAGGCTAATACAGAAATTTCTCAGGTCCAAGGCCAGCATCAGCAACTGAGCAAGATCCTGTTTCTAAATAAAAAATAAGAGAGCAGGTGATATAACTTGGACATAAAATGCCCCTGGGTTTAATTCCTCCCCCCAAAAAGTGGCTATACTATGAAAAGTGATCTGCAGATTCAATGCAATCCCTATCAAAATATTAATGTCTTTCTTCACAGAGCTAGAAAAAACAACTCTAAAATTTATGTGGAGAAACAAAAGACCCAGAAGAGCCAAAGCAATTCTGATCAATAAGAACCATGCTGGAGGCATCACAACATCTGATTTCAAATTATACTACAGAGCTATAGTAATAAAATAGCATGATATTAGCACAAAAACAGACACACAGACCAATGGAATAGAATAGAAGATACAGAGACAAATCCTCACACTTCAGCCAGTTGATTTTTGACAAAGTTGCCAAAAACACATGCTGGAGAAAAGTCAGCCTTTTCAACAAATGGTGCTGGAAAAACTGGTTACTTATATGTAGAAGAATGGAATAGGATCCCAGTCTCTCATACTGCACGAGTCAACTCAAAATGGATAAAAGACCTAGAAATTAGACAGGAGACTTTGCAATTACTAGAAGAGGGCATAGGACCAACTCTCTATCATAGATGCAACTCTTGAAGGAGAATTCATTGATTATTTCCTATACATTATATCTGCAACGGAAAACTAAATTGTGAAATACAGCAACCATTCAGAAAATTTAAATCATTGGTATTATTTCCAGAGCAGGTACTTTCTTTCTATATTATTCAGATATTCTTATTTTTATTGATCAGTTTTACATGTTCTTTTTATACTCATTGCTGGCCCAAATTACATACAGTTGGTGAATTGGAACCAACATCACCAATGTTAATAATGGAAATGAGAATCAAGCTGAGAAATGACACAGTAAAGGCAGCATGGGATCAAAGAGGACCTAGCAATTGTACGTCAAGAAGTTACCAGCTCTTTGTGGTAATTTCCACCTTCCCTTCTTACTCATCTGACACTAATTGTGTAATGTGATTTAACAGCCCAAAGTGCATATCTTCTGGAAAATGAGCTCTTTTATATATGCAAACAGATATTTCATTAGATAGTTTAATTAAAAGCAAAATTCAGCTATATCTCACAGGGAATTTATTAATACAACAAAATTTTATTTTGAATTTGTTGTAGACCACACTTTATAGAAGAAATGGGGATATAAAGATAATTAAAACCTGTTCCCTGGCCTCAAAATTTCACAATCTAGTATTAGAGTGACATGAATGCTAATAACTAGAAAGCTCACTGATTCTTTCAACTAATAAATATTAAATAGAAAATGTGTGCTACAGAGCATGCAAGGTGTAGAGATGTAATGATGAGCACATATGGTGGGCAGAATAATGCTCCTTCAAAGATGGCTCTGGCCTAATCCACAAAACTTGTAAATATGTCATATTACAAGGCAAAAGTGACTTTGCAAATGTGTACATTAAGGATTTTGAGTTAGGCAGATTATCTTAGATTGTCCAGGTGGGCCAAATATAATAACATAAGGTTCCAAATGTAAAAGAAGGAGGTTAGAATTACAGAGATTTGAATAGGCCATGTTGCTGACTTTGAAAATGGAAAGAAGTATAGTAAGCAAAGGAATGTGAACAGTCTCTAAAAGTTGTAGGTAAGGAAATGGATTCTCTGGTAGGTAGAACCTCTGGAAAGAATAACTCCCCCACCGCCTTGTTTTTAGTTCAGTAGCACTAATTTCCAATTTTTACATTCTGAATGCATTAATAAAATTGTGTTGTTTCAAGCCACCACATTTGTGGTAATTTGTTATAGAAATACTAGGAAAGTAATATAACACAAGAAACCTGTTCCCTTCCCTCATGAAATGTATGCACTAGTAGGTGTTACAGACAAGTAAACACACCAGAAAAAAAAAGATGTCTTAGACAACAGGATCAAAGGTTCAAGGCCAGCCTCAGCAACTTAGCAAGACCCTGTTTTAAAATAAAAAAAAATTAAAATAGGGCTGGGGGTTTAGCTCCAGGGTAGAATGGCCCTGGTTCAATCCCAACCCACAAAGAGAGAGAGGGAGGGAGGGAGGAAAAGAGAGAGAGAGAGAGAGAGAGAGAGAGGAGAGAAAGAGAGAGGAGAGAAAGAGGGAGGAGAGAAAGAGAATGTAAAAACACTACAGAATGCAATAAATTAAATGAAATATTGGGAATACTTAACAAGCAGTTAGTTCATAGAGGGCTTCAGAGCGTAGATAATGTTTTAACTAGATCCTGAAGAATGCTTGTCAGTTTTTCAGATTATGCGTAAAAGACATTTCAGTCAAAAGGAAGCGCCTCTGACAATTGATGATGGCTTAATAGAGGCAAATAGCTTCATAAAACAAGAGCTAACTCAGAGTGAGATTCTGAAGGGGACAGGATGGTGAGTGAGGAGAAGGATCAGTGCGATCCTCAACTCCAGAGGCTCATTCAGCTCCAGCCCAGGTGAATGCCTGAGCCCTGCACAACCTGCAGAGACTACAGTCCAGGTGTGGCCGCTAGTTGAGCATGCTGAAGCTCTGAGGAGCAAGCTGATGAGGATTAGTGCCAGGCTGGGAAGGGTGTTGAATTCTATTATGAACAATGTGCAAAATGCAACTATTTCATAGTTGTTAGGGTTCTAAAACAATATTTTAGGAAAGAACTGTAATGAATAGGTCTAAATTCAGAAAGACAACATGGATGGAAGAAGGGATCCAGTAAAACATAAAGGATTGGGTATAGTATGAGGGATGTACTATAAAGCTCTAAGAAGGAAGGTATGGTGGTACATACCTGTAATCCCAGTACTTGGGAGGCTGAGACAGGAGGATCACAGGTTCAAGGACAGCCTCAGCAACCTAGTAAGATCCGCAGCAGCTTAGGGGGACCCTGTTGCAAAATAAAAGATAAAAAGAACCTGGGAGCCAGGAGTGATGGCTGACGATTGTAACCCCAGTACTTGGCAAGCTGAGACAGGAGGATCACAGGTATAAGGCAAGCCTCAGCAAGTTAGCAAGGTCCTCCACAACTTAGTAAGACCCTGTTTCAAAATAAAGTAAAATAGGGTTGGGGATATAGCTCAGAGGTATAATGCCTCTGGGTTCCCTAGTACCACAAAACAACAACAACAACAACAACCTCCTATTAAATATTGACAGCAAATAAAACTTAAAATTTTAATTTAATTAATTAGAAGTGGAACATAGGGAATATTATTAAAAAATTTCAAGTCTCCAAGCCATACTTTTTGAGATGAATCACTTAATGGTATACACTCTTCTTTAATTCTGAAGTGTAGCATTAAGGTAGTAAATGGGACAATTTTCATCACTTAAAATGGGAATTGAACCTAGGTACACTCTTCTACTGAGCTACATTCTCAGACCTTTTTAAATTTTATCTTGAAGCAGGGTCTTGCTAACTTGTTCAGGCTGGCCTCAAATTTGCCATCCTCCTGCCTCAGTCTCCTTCGTAGCTGGGATTACAGGCATTCACCTCTACATATGGCTTAAAAGGCTTTTTTTTTTTTTTTGCAGTACCGGGGATTGAACACAGGTGCGTTCTACCGCTGCGCTACGCCCCCGGCCCTATTTTCTTATACTTTATTTTGAAACCGGGTCTCACGAAGTTGCGGAGGGCCTCACTGGGGAGAGAGAGAGAGAGAGACAGGGAGAGAGAGAGAGAGAGAGCTGAGGCTGGCCGTGAACCTGGATCCTCCGGTCTCCGCCTCCCAAAGTACTGGGATTACAAGCGTGCGCCACCACGCCCGGCTTAAAAGGCATCTTCATGTATGATTTATTTTGTCTCAGATCTCTGTTTTGCTTCAGATGGGAAGACAAAATTATCAAAATGAGACCAACAACTGTTTTGCTATGATTTTTATCAACATTTTGTACTCATTATAGTACAGGTCACATCAGACTGTCAAATGCTTCACTGTTTCTTTACTTTCTCCTTTGATTTACATTTCTCATTCTTGACCTTCTTGACTGGCATTGATAAAACTGCTAGTAGCTTGCTGGGAGGTGGCACAATTGATTGTGTTCACACCAACGGATGTCTCAGGAATTCAAAGATTTGCTGTGGCCCAACTCACTTAAATCTTCATCTTTTTCTCTTGAGCTTAAAAAAATAAGAACAGAAACACTAACCTTTGTAACCTTATAGGAATATTATTCCACACTTTGAAAAATATGTAGTGATAAAAGAAAATTCCAAACTAATTGGATTTAATGTCATTTTCCCGTTATGAAACCATGAGATTTAAAAGGAGGCACTTTAAACTAGATGGCTAAAGAACAAAAAGGAAAAACTGTGGTGTGTGCAGATTTCCACTTGATTTTGGCATCCATGTGTTGGGATCATCTTCAGTAAAAATAAATCTGATGCCATAATGTATTGAAATGACTTTAAAATTAATAATGAAATCATCAAATCATGGAAACCAGGCTAAGTGATGAAAACATCAGAAAAAGAGCATTGACCTAGTATTTCCCAAAGCAGTTTTCACTGTGTTCAGAGCTGTTATGTGAAAATGAAGCTCGTTGTAAAATAAGACTGACAAGTGCTGAGTAAAATGAAGTGAAATGTGCTTCTTTGCTCTAAATGGACGCGGAATCATCAAGCGTCTAGTTAATGTCCATCTAACAAAAGGTCAGTGTGTGGTGGTTACTACATTCATTTGACCACAGAAAGCCTGTTGTCCCCCTTCCCAGCACTTGAACAATCATTGTCCCATGGGATACACACTGAAAAGAACTGTTACAGAGAAGACCAAGCAATATTTCAAAAATATTTATAAAGAATAATGAGGTTGGTTACTAGTGGCTATTGTCTTTTCTCAAAGGATCCAAAGCAGAGTAAATGACAGTCAATTAATATGTGTGTGTGTGTGTGTGTGTGTGTGTGTGTGTGCATGCGTGTGTGTGCACATGTGCACATATGTGTGAGGTACTGGGGATTGAACCTAGGACATTCTATCTTCAAGCCATACCTCCAAGCCCTTTTTATGTTTTTGTTTTGAAACAAGGTCTCACTAGGTTGCTGAGAGTCTCACTACATTGCTGAGGCTATCCTTGGACCTGCAATCCTTCTGTCTCAGCCTCCCAAGTATTGGGCGTATAGGCATATGCCACCATACCATGCTGGAGACATTTAAATTTGATGAAAAGGAATCAGAGGGGAGTTAGCTTAGACAAATGTGTGTGAAAGTATGTGGAATCTGTTGCATCACATGCAAGAAAGAATGGCACATGAAGTGCAAATTATTTATTTTTGGTTTATGCAACAATAATAGCTACTATCAATATTTGAAAAGCTGTAGAATGAATAAATTTTAAATATAATAAAATTTTATTAGAAAAGTAAGACATTCACAAATGAAAAGGTTTACTAAAGACAAAAATACTCTGTTTTCAAATTCTTTCAGGTTAAGATAATAGTGAATTTTCAAAGAAAGAAAGAAAGGCAATAGAATTTTTTCTTTTCTTCTTTTCTTTTCCTTTCCTTTCCTTTCTTTTCTTTTTTTCTTTTCGTTTCGTTTCGTTTCTTTTCTTTTCTCCTTTCTTTCTTTTTTTTTGGTGCTGGAAATTGAACCCAGGGGCATTTTACCTCTGGGCTATATCCACACCCCTTTTTATGTTTTATTTTTAAACAGGGACTCACTAAGTTGCTGAAGCTGGCCTCAAACCTCCATCTTACTGCCTCAGTCTCTTAAGTACTGGGATAACAAGTGTGTGCCACCACACCCAGCTTAAATTCTCTAAAAGTGATTAAAAGATATTTTATTGAGTGTGATAAAATTTGAGCAGAAATAATGAAAAATCAAAGTACAAATGTGAGATACCATAAATGAGAGGATGAGAAATATAAGAGAATGTCAGGCAAGATTGAAGCCATTTTCATTAGATTACTTTCCTTGAGTGAGTTGAAGGAAACCAAAAATATAGATTATGAATCCATGATTGAGAATATAAAGATAACAGTCTTATTTTTTACATATTTTAGGAGTCAGTTACAATGGAGCCCCAATTTAAAGATGAAAAAATAATTGCATTTTTTTACAGACATCAAGTGCTCAAGGGCTGGGCTAATGATATCTATTTTAATTTAAATTAATATTAACATAATGAAAATCACAAATTTGTACATATTAATTGGGTGTTGTGTGATATTCTAATACATGTATTCATTGTGTAATATTAAATCAGGTTAAATGTATATATGCTCAAAGATTTATCATTTATTTATGGTGAAATTATTCAAAATTCTTCCTTCTAACTTTGTTTTATCTTTTGCAGTACTAAGGATTGAACTCAGGGCCTGGCACATGGCTAGGCAAGTGCTCTGCCACTGAGCCACATCTTCAGACCCCTTCCTTTTACCTTTGTGAAATACATAGTACTTATTGTTATCTATATTAAACAACTATGTGATAGTACACAAGAACATTTTGCTTCTAACTGTAACTTAGTACAATTGATCAACCTATCTGCATCACTCCTTCCCCACTGTTCTACCCAGCCTCCAGTAACCACCATTCTACATTCAGCTTCTATTACATAAACATTATTTATATAATTCACGTATGAGTGATATCATGTGGTAGTTGTCTTTCCGTACTGGCTGATTTCACTTAGTGATTTCCAGTTACATCCATGTAGTTGTAGATTACAGGATTTCATTATTTTTAATGACTGAATAGTATCCCATGGTGTATATGTAACATTTTCTTTATCCATTCATCAGTTGGTAGACAAATAGGTTGTTCCCATATCTTGGCTATTGTGAATAGTGCTGCAACTAAAATGAGTGTGAAAATACCTCTTTGATGTACTGATTTTCTTTCCTTTGGATATAAACCCAGGAGTGAAATAACTGGATAATATGGTAGTTCTATTTTTAATTATTTGAGAAACCTCAATAATGTTTTCCATAATGGCTGCATTCATTTCCATTCCTACCAACAATGTACAAGTGTTCACTTTTCTCCATATCCTTTCCAGCATTTGTTATCTTTACTTTTTTAAAATGTTATTTATTTATTTATTAATTTTTGTCGTACTGGGGATTGAACCCAGGGCCTTATGTGTGGGCAAGCACTTTACCACTGAGCCATATCTCCAGCCTGATCTTTGGTATTTTTGGTAATAGCCATTCTTACTGGAGTAAAGTGATATCTAATTATGTTATAGGTATAGTATAATTACATGATAATGTGATTCATTGTGATACACTAATACATGCACAATGCATAATTTGATCTATTTCATTTCTTGGACACCCCCTTTCCCTGCCCTTCATCCCTTCCTTGATTTCCTTCCTCTAGTCTATTGTTCTGTCTTCTATTTTCATGAGATCCCATTTCTTTCCTATTTTCTCTCTAGTTTCCACATATGAGAGAAAAATATGACCCTTGACTTTCTGAGTTTTGCTGATCTCACTTAGCATTCGTTCTCTAGTTCCACCCATTTTCTTGTAAATGACAGACTTTTGTTCTTCCTTATAACTGAATAAAACACCATCCTGCAGATATACCACATTCTTTTTGATCCAGTCACCTGTTAATGGACACATAACTTAGTTTCATAAAATGGCTAATGAGAATCGTGCTACTATAAAATGGGTATGCATGCATAACTTTAGTATGCTAATTATAATTTTATGGATAAATACTGAGGAGTGGTATATCTGGGTCATATAGTGGTTTCATTCCTAGTCCTTGATTTCCATCATGGTTGCACTAATTTCCAAATGAGAATAGAGAGAAAACATACCAAAATCTCTGAGACATTATAAAGATGGTTGAAAAAAGAAAGTTTATAGCCATGAGTGCCTACATTAAAAAATTTGGAAAGATCCCAAATATACAACCTAAATATTCATCTCAAGGTTCTAGAAAAATAAGAATAAACCATTTCCAATAGAAGTACAAACCAGCAGAAGGAAGGAAATAACTAAGAGCTGAAATTAGTGAAATAGAAAATTAACAAATAATTAAAAGGACCAATGAAACAGAGTTTGATCTTTGAAAAGATAAATAATATTGCTAAACACTTAGCCACTTCAACTAAAAGAGAGACAAGATCCTTATTAATAAAATTGGAAATGAAAAAGTAGATATCACCACAGATAGTTCAGGAATTCAGAGGCTCATTCAAAAACTTACTACTTCAAAAACTTACATGCCAACAAACTGGAAAATCTAGAAAAAAATGGTCAAATTTTTACACATATGCAACCTACCAAAATTAAATCAAGAAAATATAGAAAGATAGAAAACCTAAACAGGCTTATAATAAACAAGCAATAAAATTGAAATAAAAAACTTTTCAACAAAGAAAAGACCAGGATCAGAAGGATTCTCAGCTGAATTTTACCAGATGTTTAAGGAAAAATTGTCGATTCTCCTCAAATTATTTCAAGAAATAAAAGAGATAAGGGGGAGGCAACACTCCATCCACTATCAGCCTTTCTATATTGCTGCAGATATGCACACATCCAAAGCTTTTTATTCATTTTCTTCATGTTCTCCACTGAATTATAGTTACATATCGACAGAAATTTCAAATTGCACATGTATATTCTCCTAGGACCTAGCATAATAGTTAACCTAGAGCATAAACCACAAATATTAATTGAAAGGGTAGGGAAGGGGAAGTGGAAGCAAAGAAGACTGAAAGAGAAAGAAAGAGGTATAAAGTATGGCCATTACAGAAGGAGAGTCCAAGGTAGTTTAGTTGGGCAAATGGTTTCCCACGCAAATGGTTTCCCACACAAACTGGAGAAATCATCAGCAAAACAAAATATAAGGCCACTGAAGCAGGAGGAATTAGAAATATGTACACACGCATACACACACACAGACACATTCATGCATATGTACCTGGACTATGTAAGGTACTTGACTATATATATATATATATATATACACACACACACATACATATATATATGTATATATATATATATGTGTGTATATATGTATGTGTGTGTGTGTGTGTAGTCAAGATATATATATATACCTACCAAAATTAAATCAAGAAAATATAGAAAGATAGAAAACCTAAACATATATATATTCTTTGTTGCTTTTGTGCTTCCCTGGTTTCTGCCAACATACTGACTTCTCTTCTCACTTTCTCCTATTCCCACTTAAAAGGACACATAAATACTTTTACTTTTAGATTCTGTCTGCTGATTTTCCCATTTCTGTTTGCCACCTGGCTCCACAATCTTCTTTGCCCTAGTGCTCTCAGATACCAGGTGTTGCCATGTAAGATTTGTAAATGAGAATTCTTATAATAGGGTTTGGAAGAGAAAATTCAAAAAATGTCTTGAGGCTAAAAATAAAGGAACTTAAAAAGAGCTAGCTCAATGCAGAATTTGGGGCTTATTTTTGGAGGCTATAGCCAAGATAGATCAAGAAATGTCTTGGTCCTTATTTTTTAAAATTTTAAGCTTTTATGAATGACATCAATAAAAAACAATCTGGACTATGCAAGGTACTTGACTGAGATCTTTGTGTATACATCACTTATTAATTATTTAATATATGCTTTACACTCCATTTTTATAAGGAAGAAACTACACTTGAGAGAAGTCATGTAGCTAATGCTCAAAATTCAAGGGATTTTTAACGTAAAATTCATCTACATACTTAATTTTCATTCTAGATTAGTTATTTCTCCCTATATATTTGTTGTCTTTTTTTTTTTTTTGCGGTACCGGGGATTGAACCCAGGGGCGCTCTACCTCTGCGCTACACCCCTGGCCCTATTTTTTATACTTTATTTTGAAACCGGGTCTCACGAAGTTGTGGAGGGCCTCACTAAGTAGAGAGAGAGAGAGAGAGAGAGAGAGCTGAGGCTGGTCGTGAACCCGGATCCTCCGGTCTCAGCCTCCCAAAGTACTGGGATTACAAGCGTGTGCCACCAAGCCTGGCTTATTTGTTGTCTTTTTAATACCTTCTGAAGTTTCTTGATAAGCAGTGGCAAATATCCAACTCTGATATATAATAATAATTTACATTTAAATCTGTTTATGTTATTCTTCTACTGTAAAGTGTTCCATATCTTTAGATAAAGCTCTAAACTAATTTTTACTTAAGATGTTTGTTATAATCAGCTCCAGCTTCCTTTTCAGCTGTATCTTTGACCATTGTACAAATTTTACTTTATAGTTGGGAGATGTTGCAGGACTATTGAAATAGCAAAGCATGCCTTTGCACATGAACTGCCCTCTACTTGGATACTTTTTTGTTCAGAATGTGTCTACTTACCTATATGGTGCTCATCTTGTAGCTTCAGTGTAAGTACAAAAATCTTGCATGCTCCACAATATCTTTCTTGACATTATCAGGCATGGTTTCTTCTATACTCATGATGTTCTGTCAATACTCCCATTAAAACAAGCATACTATCAATTAACAGTGATCTTAATTCATAGAAAAAATAAATTCAGTTGAGTCCTTATAAGGCACCTGACTTAAATTGCACTAGTTAACCTTCATACCAATCCTGCATGAAAGGCATTAATTTCACAGATGAGCCAGTGCATAAGTGATAAATGAGGAATAAAAGTTCAGGGGAAAAACATCCGTATTTTTCCTTAGACATATGACATCTTTGTTTGATGCTATGCCCCACAAGATTAAAGATAATTTGAATCCATGAAAATGCCATTATTCTTAATATCCCCATAACTCAACAGGCATATAGCAACAAATAAATAAATGCAGAGATAAACCAGACTTGAAAAGTCAAGGATCGCATGTTTTCTCTTATATGTGGACACTAGAGAGAAAAAAGGAAAGAAATGGGACACCATGAAAATAGGAGAGAGACAGGAGAGTAGGGAAAGGGAATCAGAGAAGGGAGGAGAAGAGAAAAGGGGAGGTGTTGGAAGGAAACAGTCTAATTGTGCTATGTGCTTATAGAAAGGTATCACTATAATTCTCACTATTATGTATAATTACAAAGCACCAATAAAAATTTTATATAGTTTTATTAGTACATTGTAGTCTCCTCATAATATAGTTCAGAGTGATAATGATATACATGCACACAGCACTTGACTTAATGAGCTTCCCCTTCTGCATCTTCCCCACCTCCTCCCTTCCCCATAGGTGATATTGAGATTGTCATTGGTAATTTCACATATGTACATAATATCAATGGAAGTGTTTCCTTCATTAATTCTCCTGCCCCCCACTACCACTTCCCCTGGACCACCTCCCTCACTCCACTGGAGTTTCTCCTCCATTATATAAAGTCCCTCTTGTATACAGACTACTTCCTAGCTTCCACATATCAGTGAAAACTAATGACCGTTCACTAAAAAAGCACTGTTTAAAAGACAAAATCTGCCAGTTGTGGTGGCACACGCTTGTAATCCCAGTACTTGGGAGGCTGAAACAGGAGGATCGCAGGTTCGCAGCCAGCCTCAGCTACTTAGTGAGGCCCTCTGCAACTTAGTGAGACCCTGTTTCAAAATAAAGAATAAAAGTAGGGCCGGGGGTATAGCTTGGAGGTAGAATGCCCCTGAGTTCAATCCCCAGTACTGCAAAAGAAATAAATGAAAATGAATAAATAAATAAATAAATAAATAAATGAATAAATAATAGCCAGGTGTGGTGGTGCATGCTTGTAATCCCAGTACTCAGGAGGCTGAGACAGGAGGATCCAGGTTCACGGCCAGCCTCAGCTACTTAGTGAGGCCCTCCGCAACTTAGTGAAGCCTTCCGCAACTTAGTGAGACCCTGTTTCAAAATAAAGAATAAAAAATAAGGCTGGGGATGTAGCTTGGAGGTAGAATGCCCCTGGGTTCCATACCCAGTACCACAAAATAAATAAATAAATAATAAATAAATAAATAAACAAATAAATAAATGACAAAATCTATTTGAAATAAAAAGTAATGATGGTGGACCTGCACTTTTTGCTTCAAAATGCAGAACAGTTAAAGGTGTTCACTCCTATTCTACTTTTTATAAGAGAAAGATCAAAAGTCTGAAAAATAATAACTTTTTATGGATTCTACAAAGAAGTGAAGTTTTAGGTTATACTGCCATTTCAAAATCAGAAAAGAAAAGCATGTCCAGCAACTCATAACCAACATCTCTCTACCTGGAGCAGAGAACTCTGGAGCCATAAACAGGTACACACTCGTGTGTGTGTGTGTGTGTGTGTGTGTGTGTGTGTGTGTTACTGGCATTGCATTGCACCCAGGGACAGTCTATCTCTGAGCTATATCCCCAGCCATATTTTATTTTATTTTTTATTTTGAAACAGGGTCTTGCTAAGTTACTGCATTCTGGGCTCAAACCTGCTATGCTCTTCTTTCTGCCTCCCAAGTACCAGGATTATAGGCATGCATCACCACGCATGGTCAGGTATACACTACTGAATAGTAATTTTGAAAAATTGCTGTGGCTGAGTATGGACTAGATCAGGGTGAGAATTTTTTTGGAATTTTTGCTTTATGAAAAGTCTTACACATTTGTGGGCATTAGGACTAGGATCTGCAAGTAGAAAACAAAACAAAACGAAACCCTCTCATGACTCTAGAAAGGAAGGGTGGGAGAAATAATCATTATGAAACACCCAGAGCTTTGCAAAGGCCTATGCTCCAGGGAAAGAGATTCTGATGTTGTCTTATCCCATTGGGATAAGTGCACTTTTTCCAACTATAGTCTAGCATTTATCTCAGCAAAAGAATGAAGAAGAACTTTGAGAGTCAGGTTAAAAAAAAAAAAAAAACCAAGAGAGGGACTGGAGTGCTGCCACGGAGCACTGAGCATGGTGTGACGGCTCAAGTGGAAAGAATAGACAATGTGCAAGAACAGGCCAGTCATGGAGGCAGAGAGATGACGACTCTGAGAAAGAGTGAAAAAGAAATGCTAAGAAGTTAAAACACTGCAACAGAAGTGAAGACTCTCTCCAGTGTCCTTCTCTGTGCTTCTCATGACTAAAACAGGACTGAGACCCCTTTTATTTATATCTATTACATCACACGTTGAGCATAGTTAATGTGAGTGCACTTTACATTCCAGTAGCACAGCATGTTGGTGGCTCACCAAGCAGCCCTTGAGAAACATTCAATTCATATTGCCTCCTATTTATCACTTTCATCGTGTGTCAAATTTATTCACAGAGCAGATATTTATTGAGCACCAGCGATGTTCCAGATACTATTCTATCAGCACAGAGTAGTGAAGAAGAAAGACAAAAACAAACAGAAACAAAACAAAAACTCTATGATCGTGCAACTTATCTCCTAGTTAGAGGAGTACAGGGAAAATATATAATCTTTCAGAAAATAATAAACACTTTGGAAAAGGAAACAAAACAAGGAATATCAGGAAAAGAAGTAACATTTTACTGTGTTTAGAAAAGGCATGTCTGGGACGTTGGAGCAAGGACCTGGTTGAAGCGAGATAGCCTCAATATTTTTAGATAACTTAATCCTTTAGGACTTAGTTCTTTTATCATCTGTCAGTGTAAGACATTTATGACTTTAACATCTGTTTCCCTCCTAACAATTTGGGGCTTAGTGTCATATTTATGTATTTACATAGCATGTGTTTATCATCCTCAAAGCACTTACTTGGTAAATTAAAAAATCACTGTATATGTCTATCAACATTTATCCACTAAAATATAAGTCTTGGAGAGAAAGAAACATAAAAAATTTAACTTCTATACTGAGCTTAGCAAAAGGGCTCAGTAAGTATTTGCTGGACCGAAATGTTTTCCACGGTAATCCATAATCATTGCACTGTGATAGTCAAATCGTTCCTTTTTTGCCTCAGTTTCTTCTTTGTATAGTGAAAGAAATGGTAACTCCTAGAGAAATTGGAAGGAAAAAGTGGAAATGTTTTTCCATTAAAATAAAATGATACTATCATGTAGGATAGTCTCCAAGCTAATTCGATGAGGAGTAAAGCCTCTCAGAAGAAAACAAGAGACAGTTTCCTCATCTTATCATTCCCTTTGTATTGAGCAAGAATTTGGTTTTAATTCCAGATCAGTGAGCCCAGCAGTAGTACAAAATGAGTTATAGTTAGTTTGAATTTTATTCACCACCATTACAGATTTTCATGCTTTATCTATTAAAAATTCCTACTATGAAAATTCCTATATACATCAAACTTCCAATAGGAACTTTTTCAGGAATATATATTCATTCAATTCCATCAAATATTTAAGTGACAAATAACATGAATCTTATTCAAAACATTTCAGAAAGTACACATGAAAAGGAAACTTCCTAACTTTGAGTCCAACATAACCACAAAATATACCTTGTGAGCACAGATTTAAAAAGTAGTTAAAAATGTTAGCAATATGTAAAAAGGATAATGTGTCAAGATCCAGCAGGGTTAATTTCATGAATGTAGGATAAAGAGAAAAAATACTGTCCTATCAATATTTCCAAAATTATTATGAAAAATTCATAACATATTCATGTTTAAATAAAAAATGTTCAGCAAAATGGACATAGAAATTTTCATAATTAGTTAAATGGCATTTATGAAAAATATCTGCCAAACTTTTCTCCCTAATATTGAGAATAAGGCAAGGATGTCCACCTTTACTACTTTTATTACACATTGTACTAGAGATTTTTTCCTAGTGCAAGAAATCAATAAAGGAAAACAAGAGGCATGCGAGCACTGTTCTCAAAAACATAAAATGATCTACAACTAAAAAAATAATAATCAACAGAAGTAATATAATGAAAACTATGGCTTGAGCTGAAATTTGCAAAATAAGAGATACAAATAGCCACTAAACAAATGAAAAAAATAGTCAACGCATTAGTCCTCAGAGAAATAAAATTTAATAGTACAGTGATAACACTACATACCCACTAAAATGTATCCATGTTGGAGATGATGGGGAACAGCTGAAAAGACCGTGTGTTATCAATGAGAATTCACTATGGTGCAATCACATTGACAAAGGCCTGACATTTTTAATAAAATTAAGTATATACCTACAAAATGATGCAGAAATCCTAGGTATTTATCCAATAATATTGAAAAATATCTTTACGAAATTTTGTACACAGGAGCTTAACAGCAAAGATGCCAAATGTGCATCAGTAGGCAAATGACTTAACAAACTGGCACATTTATGTACTAAAGGTCAAATCGGCAATAGAAAGGAACAAATTACTGATACATGTAGAAACAATAATGTTGAGCTAAAGTTACTTTTTCCGATATATTCATACTGTATAATTCCAGTTTTAATGAAATTCTAACCCAAGCAAAGTTAATTTTTTTTGGTAGATTAAAGATCAGAATAATCACCTTCAGCTCTCAGGGGAGTGAAGAGAAAGTTCAGATGAGAATTTCCACCCTCAGTCACCATGGTCAGTGTGTGGCTATTACCACCATCAATCACTGTGGTCAATTTCAAGCTACAAACAGGAGATGATCAAATATAAAATGTGCAAGAGTTGTATGTAATCAGCTCTTATGAGCTGATTTAAACTAATTCCAGTACACAGTGAAAACTAAGGGAACTTTTTATTAACACAAGTTTGAGTTTTTTACACAAGTTTGAGTTTCAGAGTGTAAGCATTTAAAAAAAACTCAGCAAACATGCAGTTACAATTGGTGCATTTCACTTTATGTGAAATCAAAAGAAAATTGATAAACCAATGAACTGTAGCTGTGATAAGAAAGCTAACATATTTAGGAGGGATTCTACTGATGTTTCTAATTTTTTAAAAGTATGAAATAAAAAATTAATTTGTGGATAAATGGAAGAATAGATGAAGAGGTTTGTAATAAAAGTGTGCATAATAGCATGCAATAGAATCTAGGTTCTGATTATGTATTCACTCAAATCTGCAACATGTATGGAAATACTATAACTTATAATTATAAAAACTAGA
>PVJS01011909.1:0-21024 GCA_004027185.1 Glis glis
AGAGAGAGAGAGAGAGAGAGAGAGAGAGAGAGAGAGACAGGGAGAGAGAGAGAGAGAGAGAGAGCTGAGGCTGGCCGCGAACCCGGATACTCTGGTCTCTGCCTCCCAAAGTACTGGGATTACAAGCGTGCACCACCATGCCCAGCTCCATCTGTTTCATTTCTATGAACATGTTTAGTTAGCCACTGCCAGATATCCCTGCCTGCCAAAGCATTCTGATTTCTGGTATGGCCCTGCTGCCCTGAAGTGTTGGTGCTTGGCCTCTGCTACTCTGGGATCCCATCATTTTCAATGAAATCAGGTAGTCCATCTCCATGGAAGCATTCCCAAACCATCCTTGACCTACAAAGAAGAGTCAGAGCTTTTCAATGATGTGGCTATTCTCCTCATAAAGTCTTCTAGGGGCTTCTCTAACAATGTAGTTGGGTAGTAGGTGTCCATTTTGCAGAGGATAAATATACTCCAAAATTCTCATTTCCCTACACCTTTGGATTCTGCCTTCCAATAATGCCAGTGGAACTCTAGCATTTCAACTTTATTAAATATGGCTATTATCAGCAAACAAGCTGTTAGAGACACTTCCACTGCACAAGCTAACACATTAAATCTAGAATCTGTACTATATGCACCCTGAATTGTTGAATTCTAACTACCCTCATCTTGTATCTGTAGAATTGCATGTATACCCCAGGTTTCTGCTTTCTTATATTAGTAAAATCTTGGAACTTTTTGGTGTGTAAACTATTTCCTCTTGGACTATAATGTGTATGGATCCCTCTCTAACTTGCTGAGATTTGACCCTAGTTATGGGTCTGGTGGCAGTAGGATTTGGATATGGTTGTTTTTCAGGAGAAAGGGCATCCTCCTGCAAGGTATCTGTTGCACATAAGGATATTACAGGATTTTTGAGCAAGGGAAGGCAGTTCTTAATGTATAGGAGGGTACGTTCCTTCACTGGAGGTTTGAGATTGTCAGTTTCATTCAGGTCTACACAGATGTTACCATTCCAAGTTTTAGGGTTCCATTCTTTCCCAGTGATTTCTATTACTTTTTTTTTCCTAGGGATTGAACCCAGGGGGCATTCTACCTCCGAACTTACACGCCCAATCCTATTTTTATTCTTTATTTTGAAACAGGGTCTCACTAAGTTACGGAGGGCCTCACTAAGTAGCTGAGGCTTGTCACGAACTTGTGATCCTCCTGTCTCAGTCTCCCAAGTACCGGGATTATAAGCATGCGCCACCATGCCTGGCTTTTTTATTACTTTTTTTTTTTTGCGGTACTGGGGATTGAACGCAGGGGTATTATACCTCCGAGCTACACCCCCAGCCCTATTTTATATTCTTTATTTTGAAACAGGCTCTCCCTAAGTTGTGGAGGGCCTCACTAAGTAGCTGAGACTGGCCGCGAACCTGCAATCCTCTGGTTTCAGCCTCCCAAGTACTGGGATTACAAGTATGTGCCACCACACCCGGCTTATTACTTTCTTATGAGAAACCTGAGGAGGATTTTGTAATTCAACAGTTTATACAGTTGAGTTTTACATTTAATTTTCAGCAGTACTAATCTATATCTATAAGTAGTAAGGGAGTTTTGTGTGTGTGTGGGGTACTGGGGATGGAACCCAGGGGCATTCTAAATCTGAACTACATCCCCAGCCCTATTTTTTTAATTTATTTATTTTTGTGGTACTGGGGATTGAACCCAGGGGCATTCTACCTCTGAGCTAAACCCCCAGCCCTATTTTTTATTCTTTCTTTTGAAACAGAGTCTCACTAAGTTACGGAGGGCCTCACTAAGTAGCTGAGGCTGGCTGTGAACCTGCGATCCTCCTGTCTCAGCCTCCCAAGTACTAGGATTACAAGCATGTGCCACCACACCCAGCTTCAAGGATTTTTTTTTAAAGACCCTCATGGTAGCTCTCTGTTTCTTAAACTGTGCTTTGAGTTGAACAAATGTACCTGAGCTTGTTATTTTCTTCTGTAAGTTCTCTTTGAGCATTTAAAGAATCCATCTCACATAACAGATGTAGCCATCATTGTTGCCTTAACAGTTAAGTGTAACAACCACTTGAGTTCCCAGGCTACTTGCTTCATTTGGCACTTCATCACAATCAACCTCAGGTGATAGGTAGTTTGGCTATGTATGATTACCTATGATGCCTCTGCATCCAGGGATTATTACTGTCCTAGTTCCTGCCTGAGCCCTATACTGAGGCCCAAGGACATAACTAAAGTAATCTCCAAATCCTATCTGTGTATGTCTGTCTCCTGTGATCTCAACCAATATCAATACTGTTTCTATCAGTCAAAGGACATAAACCCCACAGTAGTGTGAGTATGGAAAGTTTATTCTTCTTCTCATTTTCGGTAATGGAGGTTGAATACAGAGGCAGTCTACCCCTGAGCTATACTCCAGCCCTATTTTATATATATTTTTTTAAGACAATTGCTAAATTGCTGAGGGTCTTGCCAACTTGCTGTTGCTGGCCTCCATCCTTTGATCTTCCTGTCTTAGCCTCCCAAATACTGGGATTACAGGCATGTGCAGCATACTTGGCTGGAAAGTTTATTATAAGGAGTTAGTAGCGGGGTGTGGTGGCGCATGTTTGTAATTCCAGTACTTGGGAGGCTGAGACAGGAGGATTGCAAGTTTGCAGCCAGCTTCAGCAACAGGCCCTCAGCAACTTAGTGAGACCCTGTTTGAAAAAAAAAAAAAAGAATAAAATAGGCCTGGGGTTGTAGCTCAGAGGTAGAAAGCCTTTGGGTTCCATCTCCAGTACTGGGTGGGAGGGAGTAATCAGTAATGGAAAACAAACTCTTAAGGAGTAAAGAGAACTCTAAAGTAAATAGAATAGCAGGTTAAAGGAAGCAGCCACTGGCCGGGCGTGGTGGCGCACGCTTGTAATCCCAGTACTTTGGGAGGCGGAGACTGGGGGATCAGGGTTCCCGGCCAGCCTCAGCGCGCGCGCGCTCGCGCTCTCTCTCTCTCTCTCTCTCTCTCTCTCTCTCTCTGTGAGGCCCTCCGCAACTTCGTGAGACCCGGTTTCAAAATAAAGTATAAGAAATAGGGTCGGGGGTGTAGTGCGGAGGTAGAACGCCCCTGGGTTCAATTCCCGGTACCGCAAAAAAACAAACAAAAAAAAAGGAAGCAGCCACTGCCTCTAGTGCAGAGGCAGAGTAGCAAGGAAAGAACATATTTAGATGATGCTATTGCTTTTTGTTGTCTGAAGCTTATTTTCTAGAATAGGGGTCTGCAAAATAAGACCTGCAGGCCAAATCTAGTCTGTGGCCTGTTTTTTTGTTTTTTGTTTTTTCAGTACTGGGGATTGAACCCAGAAGCATTCTACCTCTGAGCTATTTCCCCAGCCCTATTTTTTATTCTTTATTTGCAAACAGGGTCTCACTGAGTTGCAGAGGGCCTCACTAAGTAGCTGAGGCTGGCCGCAAACCTGCGATCCTCCTGTCTCAGCCTCCCAAGTACTGGGATTACAAGTGTGCGCCACCATGCCTGGCTTGTGGCCTGTTTTAGTATTACCCACAAGCTAAAAACGGCCTTTGTGTTATAAAGAATTGTTTAAAGAAGAGGAAGAAGAAAAATATGCAACAGAGGCATATATGTAGCCCACAAAGCCTAAAAAATATTTACTGTCTGGTACTTCATAGAAAATATTTGCTAATCCCTGCTTTAGAATATTTATTAGTTCTTGTTCCTGAGAACACCATTCCAAGTTGTTCTTACATATTGATAAGTTTGTACAGGTAGGTCTCGTTTTTATTTTATTTTTATTTTTAGATAGGGTCTTGCCCTCTTTATTGCCCAGGCTGGCCCCAAACTCCTGGGATCACGTGACCCTCCTGCCTCAGCCTCAGCCTAGAATGAGTAGCTAGAACTTTGAGGTGCATGCTACTGCACTGGGTGTAGGCATGCATTGTTTTATTGCATTTTGCAGATCAACTTTTTTTTTATAGTGCTGAGATTGCTGATTTTATTATTTATTTGAAACAGGGTCTCACTAAGTTGCTGACAACCTCACTAAGTTGCTGAGGCTGGCCTCGAACCTGTGATCCTCCTGTTTCAGCCTCTCAAGTACTGAGATTACAGGTGCATGCCACTATGCCTGGCTAGTGATCTTTTATGTTGTTATTGTAATTGTTTTGGGGTACCACAAACTGCACTCATATAAGAATGCTTTGTTGATATATGACAGTTCATACAGTTCTGACTGCTCTACCAGCTGACTTCCTTCCTTTCCATTTTTTCTGGTCTCTGTATTTCCGGAGACACAACTATATTGTAATTTGGTTATTTAACAGCTCTGTAATGGCTTTTTAGGTGTTCAAATGAAAGGAAGAATTGGATATTGTTCATCTTTTTTTGTGTGATATTGGGAATGGAACTCAGGGGCATTTTACCTCTGAGCTATACTCCCAGCCTTATTTATTTATTTATTTATTTATTTATTCATTCATTTATTCATTCATTCATTTATTATTTTGTGGTATTGGGGATTGAACTCAGGGGCATTCTACCTCCGAGCTATATCCCCAGCCCTATTTTATTCCTTATTGTGAAACAGGGTCTCACAAAGTTGCCGAGGGCCTCAGAAGTTGCTGAGGCTGGCCACGAACCTGCGATCCTCCTGTCTCAGCCTCCCAATTGCTGGGATTACCAGCATGCACCACCACACCCAGCTTATTCTTTTATTTTGAAACAGGGTCTCATTAAGATGCAGAGGACCTCACTAAGTTGCTGAGGCTGGCTGTGAACCCAATATCCTCCTCTCTCAGCCTCACAAGTACTGGGATTACAAATGTGTGCTACCATGCCTGGCTGATATCGCTCATTTTAAATAAAATATTGGAAATGGTTAAGCTTAGTGAGGAAGGCTAAGATAGGCTGAATGCTAGGCATCTTGCCCCACACAGTTAGCCAACCTATGAATGCAAAGGAAAAGTTCTTGAAGAGAATGAAAATTGTTACTCCAGGGCAAACAGCGTCTCGCTAGGTTGATGAGAGTCTCACTACTTGCTGAGGCAGTCCTTGAACTTGCGATCCTCCTGTCACAGCCTCCCAAGTACTGGATTACAGGTGTGCGCCATCACACCTGGCTAAGACCCTATTTTAAACAATAAAAAGGCCTAGAGTCCTCAGTGGTATAGAACTTGCCTACCAAGTGTGAGGCCCTGGTTTCAATTCCCAGTGCTGAGGGTGGGGGGAATTATAGTCTGTCCAAATAGAACAACAAAGCCTAAATGACAACACATCTGTTTACTACATGTTTAACTGAATATTTTAAGCCAATTGTTGAGACCTAATCCTCAGAAAAAGATTGTTTTCAAAATACTACTGCTCAGTTGACTAGTGCGCCCGTTCACCCTAGAGCTCTGATGGAGATGTATGATGAGTTTCATTTTATATTTATATTTGATAGTACAATATCCATTTTGTAGCCCAAGGATTAAGGAGTAATTTCAATTTTCATGTCATTTTTTAAGAAATATGTTTTGTAAGGCTCTTGCTACCATAGATAGTGATTCCTCGGATGAACCTGGGCAAAATAAACTGAAAACTTTCTGAAATATATTCATCACTAGACACTATTAAGAATACATGTTATTCATGGGATGAGGCAAAAATCTCAACATTAAGTCAGGCATGCCTATAATCCTAGTACCTTGGGAGGCTGAGACAGGAGGACTGCAGGTTTGAGGCCAACCTCAGTAAGTAGTGAGACTCTCATCAACCTAGCGAGACCATGTCTCAAAATAAAAAATAGGGCTGGGGGTCTAGCTCAGAAGTAGACTGCCCCTGGGTTCAGTCCCCAATACAAGAAAAAAAATTTTTTTTTCAACATTAACAGCAGTTTTTTGGGTGTGTGTTGGTTCACGCCCGTAGCCCCAGTAAATTGGGGGATAGACATGGGAGTATCAAAGGTTCAAAGCTAGTGCTCAGTAATTTAGCAAGACCCTGTTTCAAAATAAAAAAATAAGCTGGGTGTGGTGTTAGATTCCCATAATCCCAGTATTTGGGAGGCTGAGACAAGAGGACACAGGTTCATGGCCAGCCTCAGCAATTTAGCAAGAACCTCTACAACTTAGTGAGACCCTGTTGCCAGGTATGGTCGAACACACTTGTAATCCCAGTACTTGGGAGGCTGAGACAGGAGGATCATAGATTCAAAGTCAGCCTCATCAACTTAGGGAGGCTCTGTTTCAAAACAAAAAATAAAATAAGGGTGGGGACTTAACTCGGAGGTAGAACACTCCTGGGTTCCATCCCCAGTACCAAACACACACACACACACACACACACACACACACACACACACAACAAAAACAAACCCTAAAATAGGGCTGGGGGTGTAGCTTGGAGGTAGAATGCCCCTGGGTTCAACTTCCAATACCACACACACACTAAATAAATAATAAATAAATGAATAAATGAAAAGGGTTGGGGGAGGGAATGTAGCTCAGAGGAAGAATGCCCTTGAGTTCAATCCCCAGTAACGCACACACCCAGAAGGTTGAGAGAAATTTGATTTCAGTTCTCATGAATTACTTTGAGGGGTTCAAGACTTCAGTGGGGAAAGTAACTGCAAATGTAGTAGAAATAGTAAGAAAACTAGAATTAGAAATGGAGGACCTTAAGATAGGATGGGGGTACTATAACCTCATGATAAAATGTAAGTGGATGAGGAGTTACTGTTTATGGATGAGCAAAGAAAGCAATCTCTAAAAATGGAATCTTGTACTTGTGAACGTGCTGTGAATGTTGTTGAAATAACAAAGGATTTAGAAAATTGCACAAAAATTTAGTTGATAAAATAGCGGTAGGGTTTGAGAGGATTAACCCCAATTTTGTAAGAATTTCTACAACATCATTTTGTAAGATGGGCATGGTGGCTCACACCTGTAATCCCAGTACTTGGGAGGCTGAGACACGAGGATCGCAGGTTCGAGGACAGTCTCAGCAAGTAGTGATACTCTCATCAACCTAGTGAGACCCTGTTTCCAAATAAAAGTAAAAAGTAAAGCTGGGGGTGTAGCTTGGAGGTAGAATGCCCCTGGGTTCAATCCCTAGTGAGAGAGAGACACACACACACACCAAAAGTGACACACACACACACACCAAAAAAATTTTTTTTTGTGATACAGAGAAATGTATCGTGAAAGGAAGAATCAGTTGATGTGGTAGATTTCATTGTTTTCTTTTGTGTGTGTGTGTGGTACTGGGGATTGAACCCAAGGACATTCTGTTTCCAGGCTACACCCCCAGGTTTATTTTTTATTATTTTGCAACAGGGTCTCACTAAGTTGTCGAGGGCCTCACTAAGCAGCTGAGGCTGGCTGTGAACCTGCGATCCTCCTGTCTCAGCCTCCCAAGTACGGGGATTACAAGCGTGCACTACCACACCTGGCCCAGCACGGGTCTTCTGTGCTATGCTCCTATTGGTGCGAACATGCCTCATAGTCTTTATGCCACTGACTGAAGGGGATGCTGGGGGAGGGGTTGTCACGCACAATTTCCAGGAAATACTATCTTTATAAAATTACAAGCACACATGAAGTTACACAGTGGCAGTTTTACAAAATGGAGCTTAAGTTAATCGATCCCTTTGATAGAAAAGACCTAATTGTATTCTCATAGGGGGAGTTGTAAATGTGTTAAAAAGTCATTGAATTTGGGAAAAAAACTTGTATTCATTTGGAATTCTGAAGTTTCACCAGTTTGTATTTTTTTCTGTTACCTCTATTATGTCTTTTCTATTATGTAGGCCCATTCAATCTTTTTTTTTTTTTTTTTTTGCTGCTACCAGGGATTAAACCCAGGGGCATTCTACCTCCGAGCTACACCCCCAGCCTTATTTTTTATTCTTTATTTTGAAACAGGGTCTCACTAAGTTGCGGAGGCCTCACTAAGTAGCTGAGGCTGGCTGCGAACCTAGATGCTCTGGTCTCAGCCTACCAAGGACTGAGATTACAAGTGTGTGCCACCACGCCCGGCCCATTCAGTCTTAATTGTTTACTTCAGAGAAGTTTTCTTCTATTAATCCATGTCATCATTGTTCTTCTTTTGGGGTACCTTTGAGATTACTATTAGACCTACTTGTTCAGTCTTCCAGGCCACATAAATTATCCTTTCCAACTTTTTGTCAGTTTGTTTTATTTTGATATTGGTGGAGAATTTTGCCATCCTTCCCAATGAAGTTTTTATTTTAGCAGTCAATTTCTTGTTTTTAAATATTTTCTCATGTCTCCTTTTTTTTTTTTTGCGGTACCGGAGATTGAACCCAGGGGTGTTCTACCTCTGTGCTACACCCCCGGCCCTATTTTTTATACTTTATTTTGAAACGGGTCTCACGAAGTTGCGGAGGGCCTCACTAAGTAGAGAGAGAGAGACAGAGAGAGAGAGAGAGAGAGAGAGAGAGAGCGCTGAGGCTGGCCGCGAACCCGGATCCTCCGGTCTCTGCCTCCCAAAGTACTGAGATTACAAGCGTGCGCCACCACGCCTGGCTTCATTCTCCTTCTTATGGCCACATGTACTTACTTTTCAAAAAATCTGTTAGCCTCTCAGAGTTCTCAGTTAACTTAAAGTTTCTTTTCTGTAAATTACGTGTCTTCTGTGGTGATTCTCTGTTCACCTTGAGTCTTCTCTTCCATGGAGTTCATTTTTCTGTTTTAGAAACCTGGAATTTTTGGTTTTCTGCTCACATTTATGAATATCAGATACTCTGGATTACTATAGCTGTTGTTTCCTCTTTAGTTATGTAGGTAGCTGGGTAATTTGTTTTCTCTTAAAATTTTCTCCCTTGAATAGAGTTGGCTGACTCTGGGTCATGGTAGGCAAGGTTTATCAAGAAGTAGAGTTCCTTGTGATCTTGCATCATTTGTGTATGGTAGCAGAGAAGGGGGAGGCTGGAATACTAACACTTGCCAAAGTAAGGAGGCCTTTAGACTCTTGGGATAGAACATCTTACTTTTTTTTTAGTTTCTTGGTGGAGTCACCAATATTTTCTTTTCCCCCATGACTAGAATTACCTTAGACTTGTCTCTGCTTCTGTCTTAAGCTTTAACATGTTCAATAGGAAATATCCCTGTAAGCCAGGCATGGTGGCGCATGTTTGTAATTCCAGTACTTGGGAGGCTGAGACAGGAGGATTGCAGGTTCCCGGCCAGCCTCAGCTAATTAGTGAGGCTGTCCACAGCTTAGTGAGACCCTGTTTCAAAATAAAAAATAGGACTGGGGGTGTAGCTCAGAGGTACAATGCCCCCGGGTTCAATCCCCAGTTCCGCAAGAAAAAAAAATAAAAATAGAGCTAGGGGTATAGCTCAGAAGTAGAATGCCTGAGTTCAGTGCTCAGTACTGCAAAACAACAACAACAAAAAAGGAAATATCCCTATAGCATGACTTACTTTCATTTTAAGAACAGCAAATTTCTCCTATTAGCCTAAGAGCAAAAGCTGTTATTGCCAGTTCCATTTAGTTCTGATAAATTTTACATAATTCTTTGTGTGTTTTTTTTTTTTTTGTGGTACCGGGGATTGAACCCAGGGGCATTGTACTTCCGAGCTACACCCCCAGCTCTATTTTTTATTCTTTATTTTTTGAAACAGGGTCTCACTAAGTTGCAGAGGTCCTCACTAAGTAGCTGAGGCTGGCTGCAAACACGGATCCTCCGGTCTCAGCCTCCCAAGTACTGGGATTACAAGTGTGCGCCACCACGCGCGATAGTTCTTCGTTTTAGTAAGTTCTTAATAAGTGTTTATTATCACACACATGTTTATTGTTACATATATAATAGCTGGGTATAGTGGTGAATGCCTATAATCCCAGTACATAAGAGGCTGTGACAGGAGGATCTTAGGTTCAAGGCCAGCTTCAGCAACTCGAAGAGATCTTCAGCAATTTAGTGAGATCCTGTTTTTTGTGTGTGTGTGTGTGTGAGAGAGAGAGATTGGGAATTGAACCCAGAGGTATTCTACCTCTGAGCTACACCTCTAGCCCTTTTTTATTTTTATGTGGAAACAGGGTCTCACTGGGTTGATGAGAGTTTCACTGCTTGCTGAGGCTGTCCTTGAACCAGTGATTCTCCTGTCAGCCTCTCAAGTACTATTTCTCAGAGGTAGAATGCCCCTGGGTTCAATCACCAGTACCACATACCACACACAAATATATATACATTTTATATACATAAATACACACACACACACACACACACACACATTCTTTGTTGTTATGTAAAAAGATAAATATAATACATCTCTTGGGTTTTGGTTTGGTGGCTTTGGCCTGAGAACTATTTTTGTTTATCCTAAATTTTACTCAGTTTGGATGTGTATTTATGTTGTGCATTTGCATAATTTGGCTTGAAAACTATAGCTCCTGAGGGAGTAGGGAAGGATACCAAAAAGTATGACTGAAGGATACGTGGATAATGTTACTTTTCCTTTTTTGCTTTTTCAGTTTGAACAGAAAAGTGGTGCTGTTTTTGACGAAATTGTAGAGAACTGTAAGTACTGTTTGAGAAAAAAATTATATGTCTTTAGATGGATGTAAGTCTCGATAAGGCATTTGATTATTAGAGTGTTGTGTCAGGGCTGATTTATGTGATGGTCCAATATGATTTAGTCTAGATCTCATTACCTCCTGTTAGTACTTTTAGCAGGGCAACTTGAATTGTGAGACTTTTTATTTTGAATAAATGTTTTATTTTCATAGTTATTGTGTGAAATAATAGTAAAACTTCATGCTAGTGTGAATCATATAGAATATACTTACTATTGTTAGAGGTTTTTACTTTGTTTACAGTGTCCCTTAATTTTCTCTTTAGAGTCTTTATTTGTTATGGCATTTAAAATAATTCTATGATTATAAAAGTAATACTTTCAGTTTATAGTATACAGATGAATAAAGTAAAAAGTAAAAGCTTTTGTTATTATCATTCTCCAAAAACAACCAGCTTTAGGGGTGTAATATATATCTTTCCAGACTTTTTTCTATGAATTTATACATACTGTGGAATATGGAGATTTATGTATATGTGCAGAAATCAAATGATTGCTCTTCTTGCTTTTTTCATTGAACTGCATAGATACCTTTTTATTTCAATGGATGTAGACATGTTGGCATCCTTTCTAGTGAGTATTTAGCATTTTGTTCTGTGGCTGTGTTATAATTTAACCAGCTTCCTCTTTTATATAGTGTAAATTATTTTCAGCTTTTCATTACTATAAACAACATTGAATATGTTTTCCTATGTATATCTTTGTATAATTGAAGTGTTTCTGTAGGATAAATTCTAAAAATAGAATTTATGAGTTATTGAAGGATGTTTGTATGGTTGTTTATGGAAGATAAGTTTTGTGAACTAGAATTCTGAAGGGGAATATACATTTCCTCTTCTTTTTTTTTTAATGTTCTCTTCCACCAATAGAATCTGTGAGGACCTTTCTTTTTGTAATTTTTTAAGGTTTTTTTTTTTTTTGTATTACTGGGGATTGTACCCAGGGGCATTCTACCTCTGAGCTACATCCCCAGCCCTATTTTTTATTCTTTATTTTGAAACAGGGTCTCACTAAGTTGCGGAGGGCCTCCTAAGTAGCTGAGGCTGGCCATGAACCTGCAATCCTCCTGTCTCAGCTTCTCAAGTACTGGTATTACAAGCATGTGCCACAACGCATGGCTCAAATTTGGTAATATTTTGAGTGTTGTTTTTTTTAAGGCTACAGTCTTAACTTTCCGTGTTGCTTGATATTAGAAGATAACCAATTTTTATCTTGAGAGGACTTAAGTATTGTTCCTTTTTTTCTCTTCTTTTTTACAAGCAACAAAATATACTAGGTAGCTTATCTAGAAGTATTTTAGAAGTGTATAGTGGGTATTTCATAGAATTTAGGTTAGAGAACTGGGCGTGGTGGCACATGCTTGTAATCCCAGTACTTGGGAGGCTGAGATAGGAGGATTGGATATTCCCAGCCAGCCTCAGCTACTTAGTGAAGCCCTCCTTCAAAACAAGGAATAAAAAATAGGGGCCAGGCGTGGTGGTGCCGCACGCTTGTAATCCCAGTACTTGGGAGGCTGAGACAGGAGGATCCGGGTTCGCGCCAGCCTCAGCTACTTAGTGAGGCCCTCCGCAACTTCGTGAGACCTGGTTTCAAAATAAGTATAAAAAAAAAAATAGGGCTGGGGATGTAGCTCAGAGGAGAATGCCCCTGGATTCAATCCCCAGTAAAAAGAAACCACACACACACACACACACACACACACACACACACACACACACACAGAATTTAGGTTAGTGGCAAATAAGAAATTTCCTCCAGGGTACTCAGGAAAAGAAGATCATCTGCCTATCTATAGTGCTGCCAGAGAGCAGTTATGTTTCAATGACGTAGTCTTTCTTTCTTTTTTTTTTTGGTACTGGGGATTGAACCCAGGGGCATTCTACTTCAGAGCTATACCCCCAGACCTATTTTATTTTAGTTTGAAACAGGGTCTCACTAAGTTGCTGAGCACCTTGCTAAGTTTCTGGGGTTGGTCTCGAACCTGGGATTCTCCTGTCTCAGCCTCCCAAGTACTGGGATTACAGGTGTGCCACCACCATGCTCAGCTCACTTAGTCTTTCTTTATATCCATTTCAAATTTCATATTCCTGAATTGGGTGTGATAGCACAGGTCTTTGTAATCTCAGCACTTGGGAGGCTGAGACAGGTTCGAGGTCAGCCTCAGCAACTTAACAAATAAAAAGGGCTGGGGGCTAGATCGGAGGTTGAGTGACCCTGGGTTCAGTCCCCAGTACCAATAAATAATAAAGTAAATAAATAAATTTCATATTTCTAGAAGGATGTTTATGATTGGGCCACTCTCCTTCTTTCACCTTTTTTTTTTTTCTTTCCAGCTGAGGGCACCCTGATTCTGATGTTCATCTTTGAACTAATCTATGGTCAGGAAAACAGATTCAGACAGTAATACATAGCTGTTAGAAGATCTGTCTGCCTCTACTCATTTTCACCAAATATTTATTTTTGTTTTTTTTTTTTTGATGGGGGTGGTTGTATTGGGGCATGAACCTAGGGTTTCCTACATGCTAGGCAAGTACTCTACCACAGACTCACATCCTCTGATCTCACCAGATAATCCTTTTTTTTGATGCTGGGGATTAAACCCAGGGGCAGTCTACCTCAGACGGATGCCCCCAGCCCTTTCTATTTTTTTATTTTGAAACAGGCTCTCATTAAGTTGCTGAGGCTGGCTTTAAACTTGTGATCCTACTGTCTCAGCCAGGTAGTGGGATTACAAGTGTGCGCCACCATGCCCAGTTTACCAGATAATTTTTGAATAACTGCTCTGGACATGTCTTTGCGCAAGTCTCTGTTGCTAGTAGAAATGAACCAAATAGTTTTCTTTTCTTTTCCCTCCATTCCTTCCATCCTTCCTTCCTTCTTTAGTATTATTATTATTTTTCTTTGGTGATGGGTTTGAAGCCCCTAGGGGCTTTTACCTCTGATCTATACCACTAGTCCCTTTTATTTTTTGTGGTGCTGGGGATGGAACCCAGGGGCATTCTACCTCTGAGCTATACCCCCAGCCCTATTTTATTTGGAAACAGGGTCTTGGTAAGTTGTTGATAGCCTCACTAAGTTGCTGAGGCTGGCTGTGAACCTGTGATCCTCCTGTCTCAGCCTCCCAAGTACTAGGATTACACGCATATGCCACCATGCTCGGCTCCCATTTTATTTTGTTTTATTTATTTTTTTATGGTGCTAGGGATTGAACCCAGGGGAATTCTACCTCTGAGCTACACCCTCAACCCTATTTTATTTTGAAAACTCATTAAGTTGCAGAGGGCCTTATAAGGTTGCTGAGACTGACTGTGAACCTGCAATCCTCTTGTGTCAGTTTCCCAAGTACTGGGATTACAAGCCTACGTGCACCACCATGCCCGACTTCTGTTTTTATTTTTTTATTTTATTTTATTTTATTTTATTTTTTTGCAATACCGGGGATTGAATGCAGGGGCGTTCTACCTCTGTGCTACGCCCCCGGCCCTATTTTTTATACTTTATTTTTGAAACCGGGTCTCACAAAGTTGCGGAGGGCCTCACTAAGGAGAGAGAGAGACAGAGAGAGAGAGAGACAGAGAGACAGAGAGAGAGAGAGAGACAGAGACAGAGAGACAGAGACAGGGAGAGAGAGAGACAGGGAGAGAGAGAGAGAGGGAGAGAGAGCGCTGAGGCTGGCCGGGAACCCGGATCCTCTGGTCTCCGCCTCCCAAAATACTGGGATTACAAGCGTGCGCCACCATGCCCGGCTGTTTTTATTTTTTTGAATCAGGTTCTCACTAATTTGCCAAGGCCAGCCTTGAATTTGGCATCCTCCTGTCTCAACCTCCCAAGTACTGGGATTAGAGGGATGTACTACCAGGCCCGGCTACCAAATAGTTTTGTATTTTGAAAATTTTAATCTGAAGCATGAATTTATCTTTTATTTATTTATTTTTTTTGCAGTACTGGGGATTGAATCCAGGGGCATTCTACCTCCGAGCTACATCCCTAGCCCTATTTTTTAGTCTTCATTTTGAAACAGGGTCTCACTAAGTTGCGGAGGCCTCACTAAGTAACTCAGGCCGGCCACGAACCCGGATCCTCCGGTCTCAGCCTCTCAAGTACTGGGATTACAAGCATGTGCCACCACGCCCGGCTTGAATTTACCTTTTTTTTTTTTTTGGCGGTACTGGGGATGGAACCCAGGGCATTCTACCTCCGAGCTAAACCCCCAGCCCTATTTTTTATTCTTTATTTTGAAACAGGGTATCAGTAAGTTGTAGAGGGCCTCACTAAGTAGCTGAGGCTGGCGGTGAACCCGGATCCTCTGGTCTCAGCCTCCCAAATAGTGGGATTACAAGCATGCACCACCACGCCCGGCATATGAATTTATCTTAAAGCTGTAACCAAGCTGCTTTACCTTGGGACTTACACCTAACATTTGGGGTTTATTTATTTATTTTTTTTGTGGTACCTGGGATTGAACCCAGGGGCGTTTCACCTCTGAGCTACACCCCAGCCCTATTTTTTATCCTTTATTTTGAAACCAGGTCTCAGGAAGTTGTGGAGGGCCTCAGTAAGTACTTGAGGCTGGCCACAAACCCGGATCCTCCAGTGTCCGCCTCTCAAGTACTGGGATTACAAGTGTGCGCCACCACGCCCGGCTTTGGGTTTTATGTTTCTGATAGTGCTTTTGTGTTCCACTCTTATCAGTCATTGTTAAGCTGGAGAAGGTCTGGGATATAGCTCACTGGTATAAAGCTTACCAGGAAGAGTGGAGACCTCGGGCTTGACCTCCAGCACCAGAGGGAGTGGGAGGAGGAAGAAAGTAAGGCAGGCAGGCAGGCAAAAACTGGAAATTTACAAGCAGAGGATTTTATACCAAATGTTGGATACAAATGGCACAGTAAATGTTTCCCTTTATCTCTCCCTTTCTGGTAGTTTTCATTGAAAACTACCAGGTATATTGAAACCCCTGGAAGCAGGGAAGTGATTAGTTTGGAGGGGACACTGACCTCTCTTCTCCAGGGGGAGTCAGGAACATAGACCCAGGAGTGGTAAGGGCAGATTGCTATGTAGATCTGCCACTACTCATTTTCAGCAAATAATGTTTTTTGTGGGTGTGGGGGGGAATGAACCCAGGGCTTCCCACATGCTAGGTAAATACTCTACCACAGACTCACATCCCCTGCTCTAACCAGATAATCTTTTTTGTGGTGCTGGGGATTAAACGCAGGGGCATTCTACCGCAAAGCTATCCCCTCAGCCCACTAAGTTGTGGAGGGCCTCACGAGTTGCTGAGGCTGGCCACAAACCTATGATCCTCCTATCTCAACCTCCCAAGTACTGGGATTACAAGCGTGTGCCATCATGCCCTGTGAATGGGGTTTAGAAGAAAAAAAAGCAGCCAGGTACCACAATCTCCAGTACCACAAAAAAAAAAGAAGAAGAAGAAGAAGAAAAGCGTTGGCTGGGCATGGTGTCATACTCCTCTAATCCCAGTACTTGGGAGGCTGAGACAGGATTGTAGGTTCAAGGACAATGTTAGCAACCTGGTGAGAGTCTCAGCAACCTAGAGAGACCCTGTTTCAAAACAAAAAATAAAAAGGGCTCAGGGTGTAGCTCAGAGGTAGAATGCTCCTGGGTTCAATCCCCAGTTTACTCCCCTACAAACTGCCCACACACACACAAAGTTTCAAAAATTTATGCAGGTGAAGTAAGAAGGTAGGTTTATCTATCTTGCAATTCCTTTGTCAGGAGAATGTGCTGGTAATTTTTCAAGATACATGGTAATAGACGAAGTGACTGATACTGCAGATAATCTTAATTCATGTTCCATTATCCATTGCTAGTTTATATGATGTTTGAGAGAAGTTCACTTAGTATAGGGAGATTTTTTTTTTTTTTTTGGTGGTACGGGGGATTGAACCCAGATGCATTCTACCTCCGGGTGACACCCCTAGCCCTATTTTTTATTCTTTATTTTGAAACAGGGTCTCACTAAGTTGCAGAGGGCCTCACTAAGTAGCTGAGGGTGGTTGCAAACCCGGCTCTTTTGGTCTCAGCCTCCCAAGTACTGGGATTACAAGCGTGAGCCACCATGCCCGGCTAGGGAGATTGTTTTTATTTGATGTATTCAGATAGTTATTTCCTTAAACAAAAGACTTGATTAAATGGCTCTGAGATAACCAATTGGTCATTCAGCAATGGTAAATTTTCTTACTGATAGAATAAATTCATTGAAAATAACAGACTTGACAATTTCAAAGGAAAAATAAGACCATTACTAATTTGTTCATAAAGTACCATTATTTGCACTCAAAGTTTATTTTGATTACTTGCAATGTACTGTGATGGACGGGTGCCGCGTGGTTGCTGCTTGCTGAAGTCCCTCGCGTGAACGACTCTGGGTCCAACATTATTATTTTAATATCGGAGTCAGCCGGAGAGGAGGCAACTCAAAAATCTCCTGCCTCCAGCAGCCGTTGCCCAGCCTTTATTGAAAGTTTAGACAAAGCATCATAAAAACAATTAAACACAGGAACCAGTGAGTATCACAGGTCCAGATAAAGAGAGGCAGCAAGGCGGGGTCATAAAACAGTTGAGAGGAAGGAGGAGTTAAACATTACTAGTAGGTGGAGAGGACATCGAAGTCCACACGCTATCGATCGCATCAGGTCCCAGGGAATTTGTCCGCTTGCAGACAGATTCCACTCAACCAGGCACTGTGTACACAGCCAAGTTGGTCCATGATGTTAATCTGAATGTGTGGTCCTAAGACGGCCCTCAACAATGTACTAGTTCATTTTTTTAAAAAAACTCGTATTTTTTATTAAATTATTATATTCTATCACTAGGATATTAGGCTTAACTATATATAACAATAACATGATAGAAATTCATTTTTCATGCCGGGCGTGGTGGTGCACTCTTGTAATCCCAGTACTTGGGAGGCGGAGACTGGAGGATCCGGGTTCGCGGCCAGCCTCAGCTACTTAGTGAGGCCCTCCGCAACTTCGTGAGACCCAGTTTCAAAATAAAGCATAAAAAATAGGGCTGGGGTGTAGCTCGGAGGTAAAACGCCCCTGGGTTCAATCCCCGGTACCGCCAAAAAAATAAAAGAAAGAAAGAAATTCATTTCTCATGATGAAGTCCAGATGATGATGTGTCTTTGTGATTGTCAGGAATCCAGGGGCCTTTAGCTTTCTGTGTCAGTCCTTAATGGAGGCCTGATATTCTGAGATGGATGATGTATCTTCAGCCTAGAATGGGGCAGGAAGGAGAGCAAAAATAGCACACTTTCAATAGAAGCAGCCTTTAACAGACTTTGGAAAGTTTACCTTTGTGCTATTAGGTTTATATCTAATTGCCCAACTTAGCTTCAAAGCTTGAAATTGTAGTCTTGTAGCAGAGCCCATTGAGCCAAAAATAAAATTGAAGATTTCATAGTAAGGGAAAAGGGGGCAATTGTTATTATGTATGCATTATCTGCCCCAGTTACCATCTGAATTAAGATACTGTGACTGTCTCTATTTTACTAAGGAGGAAACTAAGACTTAGAGATATCATTTAGCTTTTTAATTGATGGAATTAGGATTTGAATGTAGGTTTACCTAACTAAAGCCCCTCCTTTTAAATCTTTTTTTTTTTTTTTTTTTGCGGTACCGGGAATTGAACCCAGGGGCGTTCTACCTCCGCGCTACACCCCTGGCCCTATTTTTTTATAGTTTATTTTGAAACCGGGTCTCACGAAGTTGCGGAGGGCCTCACTAGGTAGAGAGAGGGAGAGAGACAGGGAGAGAGAGAGAGAGAGAGAGCGAGCGAGCGAGCTGAGGCTGGCCGCGAACCCAGATCGTCCGGTCTCTGCCTCCCAAAGTACTGGGATTACAAGCGTGCGCCACCACGCCCGGCTCTTTTAAATCTTTTATTAGCTTTTTTTTTTTTTAGGTATCGGGGATTGAACCCAGGGGCGTTCTACCTCTGAGCTACACCCCTGGCCCTATTTTTTATCCTTTATTTTGAAATCGGGTCTCACAAAGTCGCGGAGGGCCTCACTAAGTAGCTGAGACTGGCTGCGAACCCGGATCCTCCTGTCTCAGCCTCCCAAGTACTAGGATTACAAGCGTGCACCACCATGCCCAGCTTTTATTATAGAGCGATTCAAAATGCTCTGTAGTTCACTGACAATCACTGGTTTTTGAGACTAACAGACATTTGATAGAAATATTTGTAAAAATAACTTGCCGGGCGTGGTGGTGCACGCTTATAATCCCAGTACTTTGGGAGGTGGAGCCTGGAGGATCCGGGTTCAAGGCCAGCCTCAGCTCTCTCTCTCTCTCTCTCTCTCTCTCTCTCTACCTACCTACCTAGTGAGGCCCTTCGCAACTTCGTGAGACCCAGTTTCAAAAAATAAAGTATAAAAAAAAAATAGGCCGGGGATATAGCGCGGAGGTAGAACGCCCCTGGGTTCAATCCCTGGTACTGCAAAAAAAAAAAAAAAATAGAGAAATATTTGTAAAAATAACTGAAAAAAAATTTGTTTTTTTTTTGGTGGTTCTCCTGTGGCATTCTACCTCCGAGTTATACCCCCAGCCCTATTTTATTCTTTTATTTATTTATTTGTTTGTTTGTACTGGAGGTTGAACCCAGAGGCATTCTACCTCCGAGCTGTAGCCCCAACCCTATTTTTTATTTTTATTCTGAAACAGTGTCTCACTAGGTTGATGAGAGTCCCACTACTTGCTGAGGCTGGTCTTTTTTTGTGTGTGTGGTACTGGGGATTGAACCCAGGGGCATTCTACCTCCAAGCTATATCCCCAGCCCTATTTTATTTTTATTTTGAAACAGGGTCTAGCTAGGTTGCTGAGAACCTCACTTAAGTTGCTGAGGCTTGCTTTGAACCTGCGATCCTTCTGTCTTAGCCTCCCAAGTACTGGGATTACAGGTGTGCTCTACCACACCCGGCTGGTATTTATCTTTCATTGGTACTTGTATTATATTTTGTACGTAGCTCTTGAATTATGCTAGATTTATTTGTTATATGGTACTGGATAGAGAACTAATTTTATCTCTCATTAGAAGGCTAATGAATGATCTCATCATCATTTATTAAACACTACCTTTCTCAGTAATCTGCAAAGCCACTCTGTGATACATAGTTGTGGGCTTTTTTCAAATTCTCAATTAATGTTCCACTGGACTGTTTGTTTATTCCTGTGCTAGTACCATGCCATTTTAATTAATTTAGCTATATAATAAGTCTTGATAAACTGATGGTACACTTCCCTGAAAATTGTTTTGAGGATTTTTTTTTGCCCTTCCTTCCTTCCTTCCTTCCTTCCTTCCTTCCTTCCTTCCTTCCTTCCTTCCTTCCTTCCTTTCTTTCATCTGTCTGTCTGTCTATCTATCTATCTATCTATCTATACTGGGGATTAGCCCAGGGGCATTCTACCTCTAAGATACACCCCTAGCCTTTTTTCTTTCTTTTTTTTTTTTGCGGTACACCCCCAGCCCTAGTTTTTATTCTTTATTTTTAAATAGGGTCTAAGTTGTGGAGGCCTCACTAAGTAGCTGAGGCTGGCTGCCAACCAGATCCTCCGGTCTCAGCCTCCCAAGTACTAGAATTACAAGCATGTGCCACCATGCCCAACTTATTTCTTAGTTTGAAACAGGGTCTCAGTAAGTTGCTGAGGGTCTCACTAAGTTGTTGAAGCTAACTTTAAACCTGTTTCAGTCTCCCAAGTACTGGGATTACACAGGTGTTTGCCACCATGCCTGGCTCAGCATTGTTTTGAAGTTGTCAGAGTATATATCTTATACCCCACAGCCCTATTTTTTTCTTTTCTTTTCTTTTCCCTCCCTCCCTCCCTCCCTTCGTTTTATTTTCTCTCCCTCTCTCTCTCCCTCTTGCCTTCTTTCTTTCTTCAGAAAGAACTATAACCCCCACCCCTATTTTTAAATTCTTTCTTTTGAAACAGGGCCTCACTAAGTTGCGGAGGGCCTCACTAAGTAGCCCAGGCTGGCCGCGAACCTGTGATCCTCCTGTCTCAGCCTCCCAAGTACTGATTGTAGGCATGCACAACCACGCCCGGCTTTTTTTTCTTCCCCAGTACTGGGGATTGAACCCAGGGGCATTCTACTTCCGATCTACACCCCAGCCCTATTTTTCCCCCAGCCCTATTTTTTATTCTTTATTTTGAAATAGGGTCTCACTGAGTTGCTGGCAGCCTCATTAAGTTGCTGAGGCTGGCCACGAACCTGCAATCCTCATGTCTCAGCATCCCAAATATTGGGATTACAAGCGTGTGCCACCATGCCTGGCTTATTTTTTATTTTGAAGTATGGTCCCCCTAAGTTGCTGAGTCTGGCCTCCAGCCCGGGATTCTTCTGTCTCAGCCTCCCAAGTATTGGGGCTACAGGCATGCGCCACTATGCTTGATTTGTCTGGATTTCTTGTCAATTTTTAAATTGAAGGACA
>PVJS01011909.1:21124-36311 GCA_004027185.1 Glis glis
TTGTATTTTTAATTTAATTTTTTTTTTTTTTTTTTGCAGTACTGGGGATTGAACCCAGGGGCATTCTACCTCCCAGCTCTACACCAGCCCTATTTTTTATTCTTTATTTTGAAACAGGGTCTCACTAAGTTGCGGAGGGCCTAAGTAGCTGAGACTTGCCATAAACCTGGATCCTCCGGTTTCAGCCTCCCAAGTACTGGGATTACAAGCGTGCGCCACCATGCCTGGCTTATTTTTAATTTTCATTATAAATGACTTTTTTGGAAAAATTCAGTTCCTGGGCTAGGGATATAGCTCAGTGGCAGAGCACTGGTATAGCATGCCAGAAGCCCTGAGTTCCATCCCCAGTACGAAATTAAATAAAATCAGTTTCCACTTGACTTTTACCACCACAAAAATATAATTTATTTTGTATGTCATCCTTGTATTCTGCAACCTTGCTGATCTCCCTTTTCAGTTCTAGTAACTTTTTTGTTGAGTTCTTGAAATTTTCTGCAAATATAATTATGTCATCTGTGAATAAAGACAGCTTTACTTACTATGTTTCAATCTTTACCCTTTTCCTTTTTTATTGCATTGGGTAGTATCTTAAGTATAATATTATATGGAAGTGGTTAAAGCAGACTTTCTTCTCTCCCTATGTTAGCTGGAAAGCATTCATGTAGTCTTAAACTATTGGGTATGCTATTATATATACATATATATTTTTTTTTTTTTACGGTACTGGGGATAGAACCCAGGGGCTTTCTACCTCCGTGCTACACCCCCGCCCTATTTTTTTATGCTTTATTTTGAAACCGGGTCCCACGAAGTTGCGGAGGGCCTCACTAGGTAGAGAGAGAGAGAGAGAGAGAGAGAGAGAGAGAGAGAGCTGAGGCTGGCCGCGAACCTGGATCCTCCGGTCTCCGCCTCCCAAAGTACTGGGATTACAAGCGTGCGCCACCACGCCCGGCTATATACATGTATTTTTAATACATGCTTTCTCTCAGGTTGAGGACCTTCCATTCTCTTTTTAGTTTGCTGAAAGATGTTTTTATAAATGAATATTAAATTTTGTTACTTGCTTTCTCTCCATCTACTGAGATGACCATGTTATTTTTTCTTTATTATGTTGATGCAATGAATTGACTTTTAAACATTAAATCCACATTGCTTTTATGTAATAGTCTGTATCATACTGGATTATTTATATAGTTCTAAATTCAGTTTTCTTGTATTTTAAGTGTTCATGTTAACATTTTAAGAAACTATGTTCATGAAGGATACTAGTCTATATTTTCATGTAATGTCTTTCTGATTTTGGTTCCAGGGCAATGTTCTTAGAAAATTAGGAACTGTTCTTTTTCTCATATTTGCTGAAAAAGCTCATGAAAGATGGGTACTAGTTTCTTTTTAAGTGTATTATTTAATTCACTATTAAAACATTTGGGTAGGGCTATTTAAATTTTCTATTTCTCCCTTATAAATTTTGCTAATTTTTGCCCTCAAGGCATTTCTTCTGTGTCAGCACAGTCCATTAGAACTTTCCATAATGATAGAAATGTTCTGTATGTACACATTAAAGTAGCCACTAGCACCTGTGATGGTTGACTATTTGAAATGTCATGAATGCAGAAGTTTTCATTAAACTTATTTCTGCTTAGTCTAAATTCTATGGGACCTTTAAGAAAGTACTATTGCCAGTGCTTCTCAAATTATCCCATGAAATAAAAAGGAGGGGAAATGCTTCCAAATTCATTCTTTAAAGCCAGTATCACTCTTATACCAAAACCAGGTAAGTACACATCAAGGTAAAGAAACTCCATAGATGCAAAAATTCAATCCTAGTGCCACAAAAAAGAAAGAAAGAGAGAGAGAGAGAGAGAGAGAGAGAGAGAGAGGGGAAGGAGGGAGGGAGGGAGGGAGGGAGGCAAAGAAATAGAAAGAAAGAAAGAAAGAAAGAAAGAAAGAAAGAAAGAGAAAGAAAGAAAGAAAGAATTTTTGCAACCTACAGATTCAGTGTAATTCTTTTCAAAATACCAATGACATTCTTCACAGAGCTAGAAAAAAATAATACTAAGATTCATATGGAAGAACAAAAGACCCAGAATAGCCACAGTAGTCCTGAGCAGTAGGTGCAATGTGGGAGGCACCATAATACCTGAACTCAAATTATAGTACATAGTAATAAAAACAGCATGGTATTGGCATGAAACCGACACATAGGCCAGTGGAATAGAATAGAAAACACAGAGACAAATCTTCACACAATCATCTGATCCTTCACAAAGGTGCCAAAAACATACATTGGAGAAAAGAGCCTTTTTAACAAATGGTGCTAGGAAAACTTGAAACTAGATCTCCATTTCCTATGCTGTGCAAAAGTAAACTCAAAATGGATCAACGACCTAAGAATTAGACCAGAAACTTTGAAACTGCTGGAGAAAAACCATAGGATCAATACTTGTATAGTCCAGGAAGTAAGAGAGAGGATCGATAGATAGGATTACATCAAATTAAAAAGCTTCTGCAGAGCTAAGTAAACAAGTGTGAAGAGAGAGCCTAGAGAATGGGAGAACATCTTCACTAGCTACTCTTCTGTGAGAAGATTACTATCTAGAACATTTAAGTAAGTAAAAAAAACACCAGAAAAGAAGGAAAACAATAACCCAATCAATAAACGCTCAAATTGAACTAAACAGACATTTCTCAAAAGAATAAATACAAAAGGCCAACAAATATGTGAAAAATTCTTGACATCTTTAGCAATCAGGGAAATGCAAATCAGAAAACCATATTGAGTTCATCTCAAGCCAGGCATGTTGGCGCACACTTGTAATCCCAGTATTTGGGAGTCTGAGACTGGAGGATCCGGGTTCGTGGCCAGCCTCAGCTACTTAGTGAGGCCGTCCGCAACTTAGTGAGACCCTGTTTCAAAATAAAGGATAAAAAAGAGGGCTGGGGATGTAGCTTGGAGGTAGAATGCCCCTGGGTTCAATTCCCAGTACCACAAAAAAACAAAACAAAATAACAAAAAAAGAGTTCATCTTACCCCAGTTAGAATGGAAATCATCAAGAATACACACAGTAGCCCAGTTTGGGGGTATGCACTTGTAATCCCTGTACTTGAGACAGAGACTGGACAATTGCAAGTTCGAGACCAGCCTTGGCAAGACCCTATTTCTTTCTTTTTTTTTTTTTTTTTTTTTTTGTGAAACTGGAGATGGAACCCAGGGGCATTCTACCTCTGAGCTACACCCCAGCCCTATTTTTTTATTCTTTATTTTGAAACAGGGTCTCACAAGGTTGCAGAGGGCCTAAGTATCTGAGGCTGGCTGCAAACCTGGAATCCTCCTGTCTCTGACTCCCAATACTGGGGTTACAGGCATGCGCCACCACGCCCGGCTGCAAGACCCTATTTCAAAATAAATAGAGCTGGAGATGTATACCTCAGTGGTAGAGCATCCCTGGGTTCATTTCTCAGTCCAATCCACCCCTCCCCCCAGAAAAAGAATACAAATAATAAATGCTGGTGAGGATATGGGGAAAAAGGAACACTTATACATCGTTGGTGGTGTTACAAATTAATGCAAACACTATGAAAATCAGAATATTCTCCAAAAGCCTAGGAATGGACCCACCATATGACCCAGCTGTACCACCCTTCTGTATTTATCCAAAAGAACTAAAGTTAGAATACTGTAGTGATACATGCATATCCATGTTTTTAGCAGTGAAATTAACAATAGACAAGTTATGGAACCAGGCTAGGTGTCTGTCAACAGATGAATGGATAAAGAAAATGTGTTTTATATATATGCAATGGAGTTTTACTCAGGTATAAATTGAAATTATGTCATTTTCAGGAAAATGAATGGAACTGGAAAACATCATGCTGAGTGAAATAAGTCATTAAGAAAGTCAAGGGTCATATGTTTTCTCTCATATGTGGAAGCTAGAGAGCATAAAGAAATAAAAAAGGTACCTCGTGAAAATGGAAGGGAGACTAGTAGAGGTAGTGTGGGGAGGAGGTGCTAGAAAGGGACTGGGGAATGGAATTGACCAAATTATGTAATGTGCTTGTACAGATATATCACAATGAATCCCATGTTTAATGTATAATTATAATGTACCAATAAAAAATTCTAAAATATCTTATTACTGTTTATTCTTTTTACTAAGTTGAAATGTAGTTTAATTATGTATAAATAGTCAAAAACTGCACATGGCTACTGTACTGGAAATTGCAGCTGTAAGCTGCAAATTTATTTATTTTTTGCGGTACTGGGAATTGAACCCAGGGGCATTCTACCTCCGAGCTGCACCCCCAGCCCTATTTATTTATTCTTTATTTTGAAACAGGGTCTCACTAAGTTGTGGAGTCCTCATTGAGTAGCTGAGGCTGGCTGCGAACGCGGATCCTCTGGTCTCAGCCTCCCAAGTACTGGGATTACAAGAGTGCTCCACCACGCCCAGCCTAATTTATTACCAAAAAGTTGTTAGTAGTTCTATTAAAGTTGTAATTGTTTGCCATAAAGTTGTTAATAGTATATTCTTAGTTCATTTAAAATTTCTGTTAAGTATATTGTCGTGTCCCTTATTTTACTCCTGATATTGGTAACTTATTTGTAGTAAAATACACATAACATAAAACTTATCATCTAGCCAGGCATGGTGGCGTACACTTGTAATCCCAGTACTTGGGAGGCTGAGACCAGAGGATTTGGGTTCGCGGCCAGCCTCAGCTACTTAGTGAGGCCCTCCTCAACTTAGTGAGACCCTGTTTCAAAATAAAGAAAAAAAAAATAGGGCTGGGGGTGTAGCCAGGAGGTAGACTGCCCCTGGGTTCAATCCTGGGTACCGCAAAAAAAAAAAAATATCATCTATTGTTATCCCTTTAGTTCAGTAGTGTTAACTAGATTCCATTGTGGTATAATACCCAGAACTCTTTTCATCTTGCAAAATTGTTGGCCCATTAAACAGCTCCTGTTGTACCCCTTCCATTCACCTTGTTGCCATAACGCTTCAATTTTCTGTCTATATGAATTTGGTTACTCTAGGTACTTTACATAAGTGGATTTTATGTTAGTCTTTTTTTTTTTCTTGTGGTACTGGGGATTGAACCCAGGGGCATTCTACCTCCGAGCTACACCTCCAGCCTGTTAGAAATAACTTTTTACGGCGTCTGAAGAAACGGCACGTGTTCAAAAATTGCTTGGCAAGGCGATTTTACTTTTTTGCAAAAAAGGGTGCTCCCAGATGTGAGAGAGCACGCTTCACAAAGAACCCAGTGGGTCTTATATCCCTAACGCAAGTCTCCTCCTGCGCTGAACTCCCATTGGTCAAAGTTACAGCTTCACAGTGTTCCCGGTCAGCTATAGGGGAAGATGGGGGAGGGTCGACACCTGTAATCTCCTAAAAGATGTTAATTTGGGGAAGGAATGTAAATCCCTACCAGGTTACAAAATGGCAGTTTAAGTGAAACTACCTCCTTTGACAGAAAAGATACAATTATATTCTCACAATTCCCCCCTCTTTTATTATACATTATTACTCTTTTCTTCAAACTTTATTAGCATACTGTGACTTTTACTCTCAAAGGTATTTAACAAGAGTTTATTTTGGTAAGCCATAGAGGATTGTTCAGTAAGAACTGTCTCTGCCTGTCCCTGGACTAGAGCCTTAACACAGAGGATTATACCACATCCTACTAGGATAATTTTTCCAAATATTATGAGAAGTATTATGATCGGGGTCATTATTTCTCCTTGCTTTCCCAACCATTGTTCTGTTAGGCTGAGGAAAGGATTACTTATCCTTGAACTTTTTGCTAGCTCAGCTGTTAATGCAGATGAATGTTTAACTATTTTTCGCATGACATCTAAGGTGTGGTTGACAATCTTCTGTTGATTGTAACATAAATTATTTATCTGCCTTTTTATTAATGGTGGACCACCAAAACAATGTTGGTGTAAACCATATAGTTACCTGGTTTTTAGCCTCAAATTCATTGGGACCATCCTTTGAAGTCTTGATTGAATCTTCATATATGCGAGGGTTTAATGACCCACTAGAGGGTGCCTCACTTTGGGTTTGAAATGCCAGGCCAAAAGGAATTGCCATTTGTACTAGAGTGCAAATTCCACTCCAGTTGGCAGGTAAACTCTCGAGAAGTGGTCCTCCACAGTACCACGAGACATTCGCTCGGGCTACCGCCAGCGTGGATTGATTATCCAGCTCCTCAAAGGACCAGCATTCACTGCAGCCTGTAACATTTTCCAAGAACACTGTCCCTCCCACCTTGAAAGGCATGAGGTATAGTTAGTGTTTGGGACTGGAGGCTGAACAGTTTTAGGGGGCTCTTGCTTTGGACCCTGCACCACTGAGAATAGGAGGGATAGGGTCTTACAAGACTTTTTGCCCCATGCTAGATTGTCCTGAAAGAGGGCTATCATACATCTCATGCCCATTGGGTCTGAGGTTCATCTGAGTGGAAATGGTACCACCTGAGTTTTTGACCTGCCTGGTTTGTCACATAAACATAATGGTCACCGTTATTTAAGGTGCTGGCAGAATTTTTAGTCCATTTTGACCAGGCATTTGTTTTCCCATATTCTGCCTAAACCTTTATTAGCTGGTGGAAATCCTTTATTTTTATTATAGTGCCTCGGGTTGAGGGGTTAACATTAGCAACTGAGGTTGAATTATTAACTAATCTAATAGCAAGCTTCCCCATGGGATTGTTTCCTGATGTATCTTCCTGGAAGCTAGACCTGTGTTTAATGGACAGAGCTGTCTTTCCTGGCTTGTGAGTTAGCAAGAGTGGATTATAATGTAAATTAGCACAGGTGTTAAGGGAAACTCCTTCAGGCCTAGTTTTTTCTTTTAACCCTCTTGGAATTGGAACAGCTCTATACGGTGGGGGTGTCCATCCTCTATTTGGGGTGTTCCTTTGAGACTTGCCCCAACTAGAACAAGGGGCTTGTCTTGGATTATTTTGCTTTATCGCCCATGTTGGTTCTGGGCAGAGACATAAGACTTGGCATGTATTGATTTTTATAATTAAGGGTTTCTTTCCTATAGCAACATTAATAGTGAATTGAGCTGAATAAGGGCTACCCAATACCTGGAAGCTTAACAGAACCAAAGACCAGAATAAACTTAGAGTCTTTTTAGAGTTAACTTGAGAGGGTCCAGGTGTTGAGTGATGGTCCATTGTCCTTTCAGGATAGGAGGTGGGGCCCCTTTAACCCACGTGTAATGAGTCCAACCTCTTTCCAAAGCGCAAACAGCCGTTTCCATTGTAAGCAGCACCTGATATGGTCCTTTCAGGCTGGCTCAAGCTTGTCCTCCTTCCAGGTCTTTATTAGGACGCTGTCGCTGGGTTGATGAGAGTGTGCTGGAAATTTAAGAGGTGGGGTTTGGGCTAACAATCCTTGTACCCTAAGAAGGACAGGGAAGAGGAGAGACTCAACACATGATTTCTGAGAAATTGATCTTTGGTCTCCATTGTTGGTATGTCTGAGCCTAGGCCCAAAAGATTAGTTCCTGCCTCAGGTACAAAAAGGAATCTTGCCTGGGCTAGTCTGGTTTTATACTCAACCTGTGTTTTCTCAAAAATAGGTACATTAAATATTTTTCCCTTTACTCCTGAAACCATTAATGATTTATTAGACAGCTTTAAAGAAGGGGGGGTGATGGTCAAGGGAGGATCTGGCTGCTCCAGAATTAACCAGGAATGTTAATTCCTCCCTTTTAGGTCCCATATGCAAATTTATCAAGGGCTCTTGGCAGGACCCATTCATATAAGAGCCCTTGACCTTCCCAGTTCTCCTCGAAGGTCATAATGGGTATAATTTTCTTCTTTTTTTTCAGGTCTGGGCATTCCCTTTTAAAATGGCCTTCTTTTCTGCACCTAGAAATTGATCTAGCTGGTCTGCAACCCCGTGGGGGTCCTCTATAAGAGGGTTGAGTTCCTTTCTTAGAACTCTAACCTCTGAACTAGTTAGGGGGGTGTTTACAAACCCAATAGCCCCTCCACCCAGAGGAACTTCCCTAAGTGGGTAAAAAACCTGTGGCTCTTCCTTTTTAGAAGGAAAAGGGAAACTTAAGAAATCCCGTTTACATTGTTGAACCTCTCTTCTCAGTCGGGGAAGGGAGGTACATAATGGAGGAGGGGGGTCTGAAGTCGCTGCAGTCGACTCAGATTCCCTCCTTTCTCCCCCTCCCTCCTCAGTGACTTGAGGTGGTTCAGTCTGCTGATTCCCTGAATTACAGGGGGGAGGTAAACAGTTAAGGGGGTCCCAATTGTTCTTATTCTCATTTCTGCTTCATAGGGAACAAGACTACAGGCTCCTTCCTTCAGCAGAGCACATAATTTATTTTTTCCTGGGTCACAGGATTTTTATTATTGACATATTCGATTAACGATTGGCAAACCCAATCTTACTTGAACCAAATTTTGGCCAGAATACCGATGGATGGAGGATGGGTTCTTGTATCCAAATGAAATAGCAGTGTTTTATCATTTGGTGTTTCTTTTTCTCTGCTGTCCTGGGATTCTCTTCCCAATATTGGAGCATACGCCCCAGGGGGCTATCTGAAGGAATTTTATTTAATTCTTCTTCTTCCCTGTTTGCCCTTTGACAGGGTGAAGAGGTTCTATTTCCCATATTGGCTTCCCTAGTTGTGAAACCACAACTAGAAACTTGGCTGAGACCTAAGTTTCCTCCTGCTGGAGGTTTCTAGTATTTCTCCCAGATGCGCTTAGTCTGTCTGTCTTCCACTTGGGACCCATATCCCCATAGGCATTTCTTGGCAGGCCAGTTAAAGCCCCTAGCTGGCTCCCTCGAAGAGGAGGTCTTATGCCCTATGAAATGCCAAGGATATAACAGAACAGCATATTCAGACTCCACACCTGTTACCCCTCACCCAAGTACACATAGCCGTTACTTCCCACCCCGGCCTTCCCAGTTGTGTAACCGCACTACATGCTCATTCAAGCACACACACGCACAACCCCTGGAGTGTCCCAACCACCCAAGTATTACTTCTCCCCGAAGTGTTCATACCTGACTCCACGCGTGAATCTCTGGTCACCGCGGTATTTGTTAAGGCCTTCTCCCCGCGTTGCCTCGCAATTTTCGCCTGAAGGTTTATCACCTGCTCCAGAGATTGTGAGTCCCCTCTCTGAAGGCTACCACAACACGGCAGTAGGACATGTCTCCCTTAAGAAGAGGGGATCCTCACCACCTTGGAGGGGCGCTGTGCTCCACGTTGGGCGCCAATTGTTAGAAATAACTTTTTACGGCGTCTAAAGAAATGGCATGCGTTCGAAAATTGCTTGGCAAGGTGATTTTACTTTTTTGCAAAAAAGGGTGCTCCCAGATATGTGAGAGAGCACGCTTCACAAAGAACCCAGTGGGTCTTATATCCCTAACGCAAGTCTCCTCCTGCGCTGAACTCCTGTTGGTCGAAGTTACAGCTTCACATTCTTCCTGGTCAGCTATAGGGGAACATGGGGGAGGGTCAACACCTGTAATCTCCTAAGAGATGTTAATTTGGGGAAGGAATGTAAGTCCCTACCAGGTTACAAAATGGCAGTTTAAGTGAAACTACGTCCTTTGACAGAAAAGATAGAATTATATTCTCACAAGCCCTAGTTTTCATTCTTTTTTTTTTTTTGTGTGGTACCGGGGATTGAACCCAGGGGCTTTCTACCTCCGAGCTACACCCCCTGCCCTATTTTTTATACTTTATTTTGAAACCGGGTCTCATGAAGTTGCGGAGGCCTCACAAAGTAGCCGAGGCTGTCCGTGAACCCGGATCCTCCGTTCTCTGCCTCCCAAGTACTGGGATTTCAAGTGTGGGCCACCACGCCCAGCTCTAATGTTTGTCTTTCTTAGACTAACTTATTTATTAGCATTATGTCTAAAGTGTCAATGTTGTAGCATGTGTCAGAATTCCCTTTCTAAAGTGGAATACTTTTCCATCATCTGAATATATCACATTTTGTTTATTTGTTCATCTGTAGTTGGATAATTGAGGTGCTTACACCTTTTAGCTATTTTGAATGATGCTCCTGTGAACATGGGAATACAAATATCCCTTTGAGACTCTGCTTTTGGTTCTTTGACATGTGGTAATTCTGCTTTAAGTTTTTTGAGGAACTATCATACTGTTTCCCATATGAACTACACCATTTTACATTAGCTCTAATAGTGCAGTCTTTCCAATTTCTCCACATATAGCCATCTTGTGGGTCTGGTGGTATATTTCATTGTGGTTTTGATTAGCACTTCACTAATGATTAGTGATATTGAGCATCTTTTCATATGCTTGACAGCCATTTGTATTTCTCTTTTTTAGTGATTTGTCTAGAGAGCTATCAATTTCCAAAGATCTTGCTTTTGGTTTCATAAATTTTTCTCTACTGTTAGTCTATTTTTTTTAATGTGCACATGCGCACACACACTATAATGGGGATTGAACCCAGGGACATCCTACCTCTGAGTTATACCCCCAACTCTTTCATTTTTTGCTTTGAAACAGGGTCTCATTAAGATGCTGATAGCCTTGCTAAGTTGCTGGGGCTGGCTTTGATTGAACCTATGGTCCTCCTGTCTTAGCCTCTCAACTACTGGGATTACAGGTGGGCACCACCATACCTGGCTTCCATTTTCTATTATGTAGATTTTCATCTTTAGTGTTCCTTCCTTCGACTTTGGGTTTAACTTGATATTTTCCTAGTAGCTTCTTTTTTTTGCGGTACTGGGGATTGAACCCAGGGGCATTCTACCTCCAAGCTATACCCCCGGCCCTATTTTTTATACTTTATTTTGAAACTGGGTCTCACTAAGTTGCGGAGGGCCTCACTAAGTAGCTGAGGCTGGCGGCGAACTGGATCCTCCGGTTTTAGCCTCCCAAGTACTGGGATTACAGGCGTGCGCCACCACGCCCGGCTCCTAGTAGCTTCTTCAGGTAGAAGTTTAGGATACTGATTTTAGGTTTTTTCTTTCATAATAGGTTTCTATAAATCTATTAATTTCCCTCTTACGCACTGTTTTTGTTTTATGTTTTGGTACTGGAGAGATATTCTACCTCTAAGCTGTATTCCCAGCTGTTTTAATTTTGTTTATTTTGTAACAGGGTCTCACTAAATTGCTGAGGCTGGTCTTGAACCTGTGATGCTCCCTCCCAAGTACTGGGAATAAAGGTGTGTGCCACCATGCCTGGCTTATGCACTGCTTTTATGCACCTCTCTAATTTTGATAAGTTGTATTTTCACCGATACTCTCAATTCATAATATTTTCCAATTGCCCTTTTGGTTTTTTAGTCCCCCCCTTCCCTGGATTGGGGATTGAACCAGGGCCTTGTATGTGCTAGGCATGTGCTACCATGTGCTAACACAAAACTACCATCCCAGCCCTTTTTTATTGTATATTGAGATAGGATCTTGCTAAGTTTCCCATGCTGGCCTTGAACTTGCCATCTTCCTGCTTGAGCCTCCTGAGTAGCTGGGATTACAGGCGTGCATTACCACACACAGCTGACCCATGAAATTTTAAAAAAAAGTATTTAATTTTGTTCCCAGATATTTGTGTATTTTCAAATACACTGTGTGTGTGTGCGTGTGTGTGTGTGTGTGTGTGTGCGCGCACGCGCGGGGTTCCTGGACATTGAACCTGTTGCCCTTGTCCATGCTAAGCAGGGGTTTACCACTGAGCTAAGCCTCCAACTCCAAATGTACTTTTCTTATTAAATACTGATTTAAGTCCATTGAAGTCAGAGTTTATATTTTGTAAGGTTTCCATAACTCTGCCATATAATATTTCCATCATTTATTATGTGATCTGTTCCATGTGTACTGGAAAAGTATATGTTCTGACGTTTTGGGACATAATATTTTATAAATGCCATTTAGGTCAAGCTGGCTGACAGTATCTTTTCAGCTCTTTTATAGTTTTGTCTATTTTCTCATTACTTCGCACTAAGTACCTCATCTACATAGTGAGGCCCTCCACAACTTAGTGAGACTCTGTTTTAAAATTTTTTTTTTTTTTTTTGCGGTACCGGGGATTGAACGCAGGGGCGTTCTACCTCCACGCTACGCCCCCGGCCCTATTTTTTATGCTTTATTTTGAAACCGGGTCTCACGAAGTTGTGGAGGGCCTCACTAAGGAGAGAGAGAGAGATAGAGAGAGAGCGAGAGCTGAGGCTGGCCGCAAACCCGGATCCTCCGGTCTCCGCCTCCCAAAGTACTGGGATTACAAGCGTGCGCCACCACGCCCGGCTGTTTTAAAATAAAGAATAAAAAATAGGGCTGGGGATGTAGCTCAGAGGTAGAATGACCCTGGGTTCAATCCCCAAATCCTCACTACCACACAAAATAGCAAAAACTCTTTTTCAGTTTAGGATTATAATTAGAAATTACCATTCTTGGCTGGACGTGGTGCCACACGCTTGTAATCCCAGTACTTGGGAGGCTGAGACCGGGGGATCTGGGTTCGCGGCCAGCCTCAGCTACTTAGTGAGGCCCTCTGCAACTTAGTGAGACCCTGTTTCAAAATAAAGAATAAAAAACAGGGCTGGGGGTGTAGCCCAGAGGTAGAATGCCCCTGGGTTCAATCCCCAGGTACCGCAAAAAAAAAAAGAAAGAAATTACCATTCTTCCTATTACTTTAAGTGTGCCCTGATGAGAATCAGAATCTGTCTCTACAGGAAAAAGCTAGAGTGGATATTGAGAAGCATCTGGTAATTTCAGACACACATTCAGTAGTCAGTTTATTCTAGTAGTATTTTTGTTGTGATATTTTAATTATGCCTTTTTATACTAACTTAATCTTATTTTGAAAAGTGAGTTATTTTCTTGAGTAATGTGACTGTTTTAGAAAGACTAGGCAAGAGCCAGGCACGGTGGCGCATGCCTGTAACCCTAGTACTTGGGAGGCTGAGACAAGAGCATTGCAGGTTCCCAGCCAGCCTCAGCAACTTTGTGAGACCCTGTTTCAAAATAAAGAATAAAATAGTGCTGCGGTGTAGCTTGGAGGTAAAATGCCCCTGGATTCAATCCCTAATCTCTCTCTCTCTCTCACACACACACACACACACACACACACACACCAATAAAAATTAAAAAAAAGGTAACAGCTCCTTTACAATGTTCATATATGTACTAATTGGGTTCCTTAATAGTAATAACTTAAAGTGAAATGATTTTTGGCTATAGTATAGAAATATTGGTATAAAGGAAGGACTAAGCATCAGTACAAGAATATTGACTTTATCTGGCATCATGAAATTTGCTCTCATTACCAAATATTCTACTTGATAAAAGAATTTTTAAATTTCCTTTCACAAAATCTAACAATCTATCTTCATTTTACCAGTCTCAGCCTTTATTGCACAAAAGACTCTTCTGACCACATTAGTTACTCCTACTTTAGTGGATCATTCCCATTGGTGTATTACAAAGCTGTAATTTTCTCCATCTTCATTTTTTATTTTATGTTTTGGTACTAGGGATTGAACTCAGGGGCATTCTACCTCCGAGCTACACCCCCAGCCCTATTTTAGTTTTATTTTTGAAATGGTCTCGCTAGGTTGATGAGAGTCTCACTCCTTGAACCTGCTATCCTCCTGTCTCAGCCTCCCAAATACTGGGATCAAAAGCGTGCGCTACCACGCCTGGCGCTTTTCTCCATCTTAAAAAAACAAAACAAAAACCCACAAAGTTAAAGTGTCTGTATAACTCCAGATTTTAGTTTAGTTTCAGTTTAATTTCTTTAATTCAGAGCAAAATTACCTTTGAAGAGTTACCTATATTTATGGTTGTCTAGTTATCTCCTCTCAGTCTCTATTGAGATCACTCCACTGGCTTGTGCACTCAATTTCCCAGTGTTAGAGCTCTTGTCCTGTTAGAAGTTTGTTGTAGCTTTGCCAGTAAATTTTCAATTTTCAGGTGTGTTAACATCCATTATGGTTGGTCAGTCCCTTTTATTTCCTACCTTATTGGCTATTTCTCTTGTTTGTTTGTTGCTGTGCTGGGGATTGAACTGGGCCTTGCGTATGCAAAGGGTGCATTGTACCACTGATCTTACATCTCCAGCCCCAGCTGTTCCATCTTAGTGTCTTTTTTTGATCCCTCCCTGTACTGGGGATTGAATCCAGGGGCATTCTGCCTCTTAGCTGCACCCCCAGCCCTATTTTTTTTATTTTGAAACAGGGTCTCACTAAGTTGCTGAGGCTGGCCAGGAACCCATGATCCTCCTGTCTCAGCCTCCCAAGTACTGGGATTCCAGGTGTGTGCCACCATACCTGACTGATTCCTTTCTTTCTACCAGATGTCTAACTATTGAAATATCTCACAACTCTTTGCTCTTTCCATCTGTAAGTAAATAAATTCACTAAGGGATCTTATCTAGCCTCAATTCTTTTTTGTTTTTGTATTGGAGGTTGAACCCAGAGGCATTCTACCTCTGAGCTACACCCCCAGCCTATTTTATTTTTTATTTTGAAACAGGGCCTCACTATGTTGCTGAGGATCTTGGTAAGTTGCTGAGGCTAGCTTCAAACCTGTGATCCTCCTGTCTCAGCCTCCCAAGTACTGGCATTGTAAGAGTGTGCCACCAGGCCCAGTATAGTCTCATGCATTTTAAGTACCATCTCTTCATTGATGAGTTCCCCAATTTTTTCTCATTAGTTGGCAAGAGTTTCATCTTTACAGACTAATATAGTCAACAGCCCTCTCCCCAAGTAGTAGTGAATGAACTGAGGGATGCTTTACCACTGAACTACATCCACAGTCCCTCTCCTCCCCCCTCCTCCTTTTTTGTGGTATTAGGGATTGAACCCAGGGGCCTTCTACCTCTGAGCTACATACCCAGTCTTTTATATTTCTTACTTTGAAACAGGGTTTCGCTAAGATGCTGAGGGCTTAACTTGCTGAGACTGGCCTTGAGCCTGCCATCATCCTCTCTCAGCCTCACAAATACTTAGATTACAGGCTTGTGCTTCTATGTCTATTCCCCCTTATTTTTAATTTTGAGGCAGGGTCTTAGTAAATTGCCCGGGCTGACCTTGAATTTGTGTTCCTCCTGCTTTGGTCTCCTGAGTAACTCAATTACAGGCATGTGCCACCCTGTACCCTGCTCTAACTGCCTTCTTGATATCTCTATTTGAAAATTTAATAAAGATATCAAAATTAAC
>PVJS01011910.1:0-44818 GCA_004027185.1 Glis glis
GGGAGTGGAAGCAGGCCCACCTGCCTCCTGGGTGCCCCCAAGTTCACTGGCAGCCCCCTCCTCTATAATGAGGACATTTCCCAAGATGGAGCAGAACCTGTGCTCTGGAATCAGACTTTTGAATCCTGGCTCAACCACTTATGTGACCTTGGACAAGTCATTTTTAGCCACCTTCCATCTCAGTTTCCTCATATATAAAGAGAGGGAGCCAGGTGCAGTGGTGCATGCCTGTAATCCCAGTACTTGGGAGGCTGAGACAGGAGGATCACAAGTTTGAGGCCAGCCTCAGCAACTTAGACTCTCAGCAACCTAGCAAGACCCTGTTTCAAAATAAAAAAGGCTGGGGGTGCAGCTTGGAGGTAGAATGCCCCAGGGTTTAATCCCCAGTACAAAAAAAATTAATAAAAGGGGGAGGTGGTAGCCCCTACTTCTGATGGCAGGTGTGAAGATTAAACGCACTATGAGTGCAGTGTTTGAAAGCACAGCTCTTGAGCCGGACGGGCCTGGGTTCAACTTCTGCTTAGTTCCTCATTTCCTAGCTGGGTGACCTTGGACATATTATTTAATCTGTCCGTACCTCTGTGTTTTCATCTGTAGAATGGTGACAGTAATAGTGTTGGGTACTATTTTCATAGGGTTTTGGTGAGAATTAAATGAGCTGCTATATTTGAGTGCTTAGAACAGTGCCAGAAACATGATAGGTAACATGTTAACTATTAGTTATTATGATGCACAATATATGGTGTAAAATATGCAAAAGAGCCCAGTGCCACCACAGGGCAAGTGTCCGGTGCCTGAGCTGCTGTTGAGATTGTCACTGCCCAAGCTTCCTTCCCGGTCACCTCGGCAGCGCCTCCACCCCACCCCCACCCCACCCCACTAACTCTGCTTGTTCAGGAAGGCCCCATCGCCAGCATTCAGCTCCAGCTGCAGGAGGCCAAGAGCGGCAAGGCGAGCCAGTTCTTCGGGCTGATGGGGAAGCAGGTGGGAGGTGAGTGACTGCGCTGCACGCTGCACGGGAGGGGGCAGCAAGGCCTGGTTCTGAGCGGGTTCTGCTGCACTAAGGGGGGGGGGGGTAAAGCCGGGGAGCTGGAGTCAGTTCCTCCGGTCCAGTAGGGGTCGCTCATAAGATGGGGTAGCCTGTTCCCTGTAAATCATCACCCACCCAGGACACCTTGGGGAGTGTTAACAATGAGGACAGGCAACAGATGTGACAGGGGTGTCCCAACATATGGGGAGCAGGCCGCCCTAAGGGTGGGGCGAATGCTTTGCATGTCAGCTGGTACCTTTGACTTCCAAACCTGGATGGCCGGGAATGGCTGTGAAGCTGGAGACCAGCGTCTAGATGTGAGCAAAGCCACAAGCCACAGTTGTGTTTGGCTCAAACAGAATTACTAAAATGGAGCCCGGTGTGGTGGCACATGCCTGTAATCCCGGAACTTGGGAGGCTGAGACAGGAGGATTGTAGGTGTGAAGCCAGCCTCAGCAACTTAATGAGGCCTTCCACAACTTAGTGAGACCCTGTTAAAAAAAATAGATAGATGATAGATAGATAGATAGATAGATAGATAGACAGCCAGACAGACTGGGGTGTAGCTCGGAGGTAGAATGACTCTGGGTTCAATCCCCAGTACCACACACACACAAAAAGTTGAAGGGTCATATGTTTTCCCTCAGATGCAGAAGCTAGGTAGGACACAAAAGGGACTTTAGATAATGGAGGAGAAACCCCAGTGGAGTGATGGAGGGGGTCTGGGGAGGGTAGTGGTGGTGGGGAGGGAGAATTAATGAAGGAAAAACACTTCCACTGACGTTATGTGCATATGTAAAATTATCAATGCCAATCTCAATATCATGTGTGGGGAAGGGGAGTGGGGAGGGAGCCGGGGGGAGCTCACCAAGTGCCGCGTGCATGTGTGTCCCTATCACTCCCAACTACATTATGATGTGAGACTACAATGCACCAATAAAAGTATATTTAAAAAGTAAAAATAAAAAAGGCTGAGAGTGTAGCTTGAAGGTAAAATGCCTCTGGGATCAACCCCCAGTACCAAAAAAAAGTCTTGCAACACATATATATGCAAATGAACAGGGAAAGTTCTAGAAGGATAAACATCAAACTGTAAATAGTGGTTACATCTAGGATAGGAAGTGGAGATGAGGGGGAGAGAGTGAAGAGGGACTTTAATTTTTACTGTACAAACCTCTACATTGCTTGATTTTGTTTTAAATAGTGGGCATGTATTCCAGGACTGCTTTTGTAATAAAAACTATGCATATAAAAATAGAGAAAAACAACCATGACCAAATGCTTTTGGCCTTAGTGTCCCTTCAACAAAATGGTTTGGGACTGGGCCATTTCAAAGTTCATTCCAAATCCAACAGCGCATGAGGAGCAGGGGACAGAAAAGAGAAGGATTTCCTGAGCATGGCTCAGTCTACACAATGGTCACCAGTGGGCCTTTCCCCGCATGCCGCTACTCCATGGTGCCTCCTGGGCACAACCCGCTGCCACACGAGGCTGCCACGTGAGGACAGGGAAGCACTAGAGCTCTGGTGAAACCCACCCAAGCCCCAGAGAAGCGGCGCAGTCCTCATTCCTTCTTTCTCTTCCCCCAGGAACACCTCCGATCCAGCCAGGGAGACCTGGTAAGCACCACCCAGATCTTCCCTCGGTGTGTCCCTGGGGAGGGGCTGGTCATCCCGGGGGGCAGAGTGACGTTCTGGCCAGGGCTTCAGGCTGGCGCTGCTGTGTGGAGGGTGGGGCCAGTGGGGCTTGGTCTCCTGCTGGGCTTTCTGGTCACTTCCTTAGAGGGTCCACGCATGCCCAGGGAGTGCTTGCAGGGATAGGAGGAGATGGAGTGCATCTAGTTAGGCCAAAGTTTCAAAATTACATTGGGACTAAAGCCTGGGGTTGGAAAAATGAATCAACCAACAAAGGTCAGAGTGCGCCAAACTTCAAGGCCCTGTATGCGGGAGGATCTTAAAAGTGCACAGGCACGCACCTGTAATCCCAGTAATTGGGGGGCTAAGACAGGAGAATTTCAACTTTGAGGCCAGCCTTGGCAACTTAGCAAGGCCCTCACCAACTTAGTGAAACCCTGTTTCAAAAATAAAGAATAAAAAATAGGACTGGGGGTGTAGCTCAGAGGCAGAACACCCCTGGGTTCAACCCCCAGTATCAAAAAAAAAAAAAAAAAAAAAGGGCAAATCTGAGTAGCCATTACCCTGCCAAACTCCTTCAGCCAAAAGGGAAAAGTACCATGGCCAGGCCTGGTGGCACACATCTGTAATCCCAGTACTTGGGAGGCTGAGATAGGAGGATGGCAGGTTTGAGGCTAGACTCAGCAACTCAGTGATAGAATGCTGCTGGACTCACTCTTTAGTACAAAAGAAAGGAAAGGAAAGGAAAGGAAAGGAAAGGAAAGGAAAGGAAAGGAAAGGAAAGGAAAGGCAGGTGTGGTGGCGCATGCTTGTAATCCCAGTACATGGGAGGCTGAGATAGGAAGATCGCAGATTTGAGGACAGCCTCAGCAAGTAGTGAGACTCTCAGCAACCTAGCAAGACCCTGTTTCAAAACAAAACATAAAAAGGACTGAGGGAGTAGCTCAGAGGTAGAATGCCCCTGGGTTCAATCCCTAGTACTACAAAGAGAGAGAGAGAGAGAGAGAGAGAGAGAGAGAGAGAGAGAGGAAGGAAAACAAAAGAAAATAAACTAGCCTGTATCCAGGGGCCCTGAGTGCTCTTTTTCCCCCCCCGCGGGGATTGAACCCAGGGGCATTCTACCTCTAAGCTACAGCCCCAGACCTACTTTATTTTTTATTTGGAAACAGGGTCTCGCTAAGTTGTCAACAGCCTTACTAAGTTGCTGAGGCTGGCTTTGAACCTGCGATCCTCCTGTCTCAGCCTCCCAAGTACTGGGATTACAAGCATGCGCCACCACGCCCAGCTCCCTGAGTGCTCTTGGGATCAAGCCTGTGCACTCTCCGGGCCTCACTGACTCCCAACCCCACCCCCAGCAGCTCTCCTCCCTGACCCCCTGTCCTGCACAGCCAGAGCTGTACCACAGCCTGAACCAGGCTCTCCCTCGCACCCTGCACTGTGCTGTGTTCCCAGCCTGGAATCCCCAGTGGACAGGCTCCAGGTCGGCCATCCCTCTGAATCCCCAGCACAATTCAGTTTCAGTCTATAAGATGCTCCCACTAGGTGTCTATAGAAGGAAGAACAGCTGGGCGAATGGAGGAGGAGGAAGGGATCAACGAATGAACACCAATCCAGGGTGTTTCCTCCTCTCCCAGATAATTGAGAAATGACTCCATTTGCAAGGCCCAGCTCTGGCTCTCCCTGGTTTCCAAGACAGCCAGCCGTCTTCTGTCTTCTCTGGCCTCTCCCTACCTCCTCTCTCCCTCTCACCAGGGTATCAGCTGGGACGAATGATCCAGGGCCGCCCGGGCAGGAAAGGACCATCCATGGAAGGTAGGTGGGAGCCTCTAGTGGGCAGCAAGGGCATCGTGGCAAAGTGGCGCACGCCTGTAATCCCAGTACTTGGAAGGTCGAGACAGGAGGATTGTAGGTTTGAGGCCAGCCTCAGCAACTTGGCAAAACCCCGTTTCAAAATAAAAAATAAAAAGGGCTTGGGGGTGTAGCTCAGTGGTAGAGCACCCCTGGGTTTAATCCCCAGTACCACAAAAGAAATAAAAAAGGAAAGGAAAAGTTCTGAGCAGTGACTAGGGAAAGCCTCCAGGGTGGGGGAGACAGGGAAGACGCCCCTAACTGCCATCCCTGTTCAGAACTCTCCCCAGGCACAGAGGATGAGGACTCAGGTTGCGAGTGAGCACCCCAGAGGACGCTTCCCTGAGGACACCGTGCCCCTTCTCTTCCCTGGATGTCGCCGCTGACCAACTCCTCCAGATGTCTCCTGTCCTCAACACTGGCATTTCATGCCAGGCCCGCTCTGAATCACGAGAGTTCTTCCAGGACTCTTGGTGACACATGGCGATGGTCACAGATGCACTGCAGTGGCCCTTGTGAGCTGGAGAGGCGCTGCCCTCCCTCGCCTCGGTGCTCGAGCCTGGTGGCAGGCACACTGAGGGGCTCAATAAATGAATGACCAGTGAATGGCTTCGTCTGTGGTGGAGGGCAGGATGTCAACAGGCCAAGAGGCCTATTTTGGAATGGCAAAGAGGCTACCCAGCCCGAGTCCTGTGCTTGGGTGGGAAAAGGAGCTTGTGACACAGGTAAGCAGACAGATAGAAACAGGAGAGTCCATGGGCGGGGAGGTGCTGCCAGTATTTTGGGGTGGAAAAGATTGCGGGCAAGGGGCTTTTCCCTTTAGGATCCTCTGAAACCTCAACCTGAAAGAAGACCCTCTCCAGCCGGGTGTGGTGGCGCACGCTTGTAATCCCAGTACTTGGAAGGCTGAGACCGGAGGATCCGGGTTCGCAGCCAGCCTCAGCTACTTAGTAAGGCCCTCCGCAACTTAGTGAGACCCTGTTTCAAAATAAAGAATAAAAAAATTGGGCTGGGAGTGTAGCTCGGAGGTAGAATGCCCCTGGGTTCAATCCCCATTTCCAGAAAGAAAAAAAATAAGACCCTCTTCTGCCCACAGTCATGACCTCAAGGGTTCAAATTCACGTGTGTCCTGGTTTGGAGAATTGGGTCTCCGGTTACTCATCTATCCTTTTGTTTAAGGTGGCCCCTCAACTAACTGCTTTGCTTTCAGGACACAGTAGGGGTCCCATTCCTGAGACCTGGAAGAGGTCCAGGTGAATGGAACAGTTCCTAGTCTCAGGCAACCCCCAGTTGAATAGGGAGACCCTGTCTCTGTCCTAGTAGTTTGAGGCAGGTGAGACACAGAGGACCCCAGGATGCTTGTAAAGAGGCCTGTCAAGATGGGCGTGGTGGCACATTCCTTCAATCCCAGACTGAGACTCAGGGATCGCTGGTTCGAGGCCAGCCTCAATGAGCAAGACTCCATTTCAAAATAAAATATGAAAAGAGCTGGGGGTGTAGCTCCGAGGATGACAACAAAAAAAGAGGCCCACCAGCCAGAATGCAAAAGCCTAGGGGAAACGTAGGCAATAAGAGCTGAAGCACCAGGAGTGAGCCGGGAGTTCCGTGGGCGGGCTTGGCAGTAAAGGAGGTTCGTTGATTCACTAGGCCACAAACTATTTAGCTTCTCTGTCCCTCTCCAAAAAGGAAGTGGGTCAGTTTTTCTGGGCATGTGATTGCTGGTGGCAGTGGGTAAGGGTTGGAATCAGCTTTATTTATTTATTTAATGTGGTGCTGGGGATTGAACCCAGAGACATTCTACCTCTGACCTACACCCCCAACCCATTTTATTTTTTAAATTTTGAAACAGGGTCTCACTAAATTGCCAAGGCTGGCCTGAAACCTGTGATCCTCCTGTCTCAACCTCCCAAGTACTGAGATGACAGACGTGCGCCACCACGCCCGGCAGCCCTTTTTTTATATTTATATATTTATTTATTTATTATTTTGTGGTACTGGAGATTGACCCCAGGGGCATTCAACCTTTGAGCTGCACCCCCAGCCTTATTTTATTTTTTATTTAGAAACAGGGTCTTGCTAAGTTGCTAAGAGTCTCGCTAAGTTGCTGAGGTTGGCCTCAAACCTGTGATTCTCCTGTCTCAGCCGCTCAAGTACTGGGATGACAGGTGTGCGCCACCGTGTCCAACTAAGGCACTTCTCATCTCAGCCACTTCTGGTCTCCCAATTCACCAGGCATCCCGAGTGCCCATTCCTCCCCAGCTACCCCTCAACGCTGTGCTCCCAAGGGGTGCAGCCCTACGGTAACCCAATGCAGGGATCAGCCAAGGGGGTTGGAGACCTTACCCTTGTGTTTGTTGTTTGGGTAAGGTCTCCAACCTTTGTTTGTTGAGATTTAGGGAAAACTAAATTCACCAAATATTTAGTGAGTTTCCTCTATGTGCTAGCGCTTCCCTGGGACCTCAGATGGGACTGGGAATATGAAAGAAGCCTGAGACTGGAATTTGCCCTGGAAGACCTAAGGAGAGGCCAGATGCACTCACCCTGGAAAGCCCACACCCTGCTCCCCAAGCACAAACCCAACAGGTCCCCTCGAGCTCCTGTTCCTGCACATGCCTGTCTTTCCTTTTTGGTGAATTCTTATTCTTTTTGGGGTATTTTTTGGTACTGGGGATTGAGCCCAGGGGTATTTTACCGCTGAGCTATACCCCCAGTCCTATTTTATCTTGAAACAGGGTCTTGCTAAGTTGCTGAGGGCTTCACTAAGTTGCTGGCCTCAAACCTGTGATCCTCCTATCTCAGCCTCTCAAGTACTGGGATCACAGGTGTGCACCACCACACCTGATGGTGAATTCTTATTCTAAGGTCTATTTCTCTACTCTTATAAAGGTTCTCCACTTGGGAGCCACCCATTCACTCCCGCCTTGGCCTTCCCGAAGCACTGTACACTTTCTTCCACTCAGTATTCAATATATAGTTGATGCCCTAATTAATGGTTTATCTCGCTAAGACAGTTTCTCAAGGTCGGGGACCACATCTTAATTATCTTTGTATCCTCAGCTCCAACAATAGTGATTGACACCTGAGGTCCTTGGAGAGTGTTTTGAAGGACTCACATTTCCTGTCCTCAAGGAGTCTGTCTTGAGGGAGCCAAACTTAATGCAAGTACCTGAAATAAATAAAAGCAGCTACACGCCGCTTAGTGAACACAGTCCGTAGTTCTCTCAACGTGTCCCAACCCTGAATTTTTGCATCTCTGCAAATAGCACCTCAGTGTATCTCGCCGCCCAAGCTAGAAATCTGGAAGTTTCCCACTCCGCACATCTAATACATCCTCTAGCTGTTGAATCTCCCAAAATGTATTTCAAACTCATCTTTTTCATGTCACCTTCACTATCACCCTTAACATAAGACACTCTTAGCCCTTGTCCAGAGGGAGGAATCTCCTGACAGACCTCTTTGCTTCCAGTCTTACTGCCAGTCACCCAGCCCATCCTTTTCCCACCGTGACATTTAACTTATTTATTTGGTACTGGGGATTGAACCCAGGGGCATTCTACCTCCAAGCTACACCCTCAGCCCTTTTATTACTTTTTATTTTGGAACAGTCTCACTAAGTTGCCGAGGCTGGCTTGGAACCAGTGATCCTCCTGTCTCAGCCTCCTAAGTACTAGGATTACAGGCATGTGCCACCATGCCCAGCCTATCATGACCTTTTAATGGGAAATAGATCATGCTCATCCCTGGCTGGCCGATTCAGTTCTGTCCTGGGATAAGCATGACATTCTTGCAGAGACCTCCAAGGCCCTGTGCCCTCTGGACTCTCCCCTCTCAATCCTCATGCTCATTACCAGGCTCTTGGAGACACACACACACACACACACACACACACACACACACACACATGCACACACACACACACACACACCACAAATGCTCCTTGCCTTGGGGTTTGGACACCGACTCCTCTGTCTGGACATTGTCCTAGTCCTTATACTTCTCCCCTGGCTAACATCTTTCAAGTCCCAGGATAAAGTCCCTTTTAAAGACAGGGTTTTCTAGTTCCCACGCTCAACTAATTCCCTCCTGTTATGCTTTTGCAATACCGTATCCCTTTCCTGTTACACTCATCACAATGAGAAATGATATGTATTTAGCATCTCCCTCCTCCAAGAGATTGGTAGGTCCACATCATGTGTATCACTATCCAGTTCCCAGGGCCAAATGGCACTCATAAAGACTTGTGTGCTGCCGGGCATGGTGGTGCACGCTTGTCATCCCAGTACTTTGGGAGGCAGAGACCGGAGGACCCAGGTTTGCGGCCAGCCTCAGCTCTTTCTCTCTCTCTCTCTCCCTGTCTGTCTGTCTGTCTGTCTCTCTCTACTTAGTGAGGCCCTCCGCAACTTCATGAGACCTGGTTTCAAAATAAAGTATAAAAAAATAGGGCCGGGGGTGTAGCGCGGAGGTAGAACGCCCCTGCGTTCAATCCCCAGTACCGCAAAAAAAAAAAAAAGACTTATGCGCTGAATGAATATGTCAGGCATTCTGCAAGACAGTCCACCTTCACAACTGTCATCTCCATTCTGCAGATGAGGATAAGCCACCTGCTTGAGGTTACACAAGAAATGGGAGAACCAGGATGAGCCAAGGTGGCTTCACTCCATACCCTGCTCAACCCTGACACTTTCAAGTCTCTGGGGGACTTATTAAGGAGGGCCTCAAAAGAATTCCTTTTTAGCTGGGCCTATGTGGGGAGGAAGGAAACATTTACAAAAAAGCTTGACATCATTTTAGGAAATGTTACATCCTTTCTCCTTGGAAAATCCGTGTTCATTAGCTTACTGAAGGTAAGTCAAGAAACATACTGATATTTAACTCTGTGTTTTCCAAGTTTATTTGACCACAGTACCCTTTTTGCTCATACTTCTGTATTTTTTTTTTTTTGCGGTACCGGGGATTGAACCCAGGGGCGTTCTACCTCGCACTACACCCCCGGCCCTATTTTTTTTTATACTTTATTTTGAAACCAGGTCTCATGAAGATGCGGAGGGCCTCACTAGGTAGAGAGAGAGAGAGAAAGAGAGAGACAGGGGGAGAGAGAGAGAGAGAGAGAGCGCGCGCTGAGGCTGGCCGCGAACCCGGATCCTCCGGTCTCCGTCTCCCAAAGTACTGGGATTACAAGCGTGCGCCACCACGCCCGGCTTCATACTTCTGTATTTAATGGAACACATTTGGGGAATGTTGAAGTAAAGGCTTTCCCAGTAAATACAGAACTGCATGCTGAGGCTATGTGTAAGGGAAGGGTGAAGGCTGTGTGGGTTGAGTCAGCTTACGGAAAGACTTGAAAGCCAGGATAAACATGAACTTAAGCCAACAAGCAATGGGAAGCCACATGGATTCTTGAACAGGGAAGTGAAGGGCCGTGCCTCGATAGCAGGATATTCTTCACTTTCCCTAATCAATTTAATAAGGTGACAGAGTTCTAAAGCCAGCCAGAGGGCTCAGAAGCAATTTTGCCTGACAGTTGAGTTATGCTGAACGACCAAATTGGGGCTGAGCTGACTCTTGAGTGCCATTTATATAGGAATGGGACGAGATGGTGTTTCTCCTTGTGAACACCTCCTAATCACGGGACCCAACTGAATTCCAGTCCTTTGTTTTCAGATGGCCTCGTCTCACTTATCCATCGCCACGTACCAAACCATTCCAAAACCTTGGCTTAGAACAGTGTTTCTCTGGGTTGGCAGGCCTCAGCTGGATGTTTCTTTACTTTCACAGGTGTGAGCAGGGGCTACTCACAAGGCTGCATTCAGCGAGATGTTTGGGGTTAAAACAAAGATGACACACAAGTGTGGGTTTTTGCTGCTACCAGCTGGGGCACCTGGGTTCTCCTACACGTGGTCTTTTTACATGGTCTCTTCTCACTCAGCAGTTTAGCTCAGGCTTCTGGTTTGGAAACAACCAGAATATAAGTTACAAGTCCCATCCACACTCAAGAGTAAAAGTGGACCACTTATTGGAAGGAGCAGCGCGGGCGCACACACACACACACACACACACACACACTGGGATGGGAGCAATTGTTAGTTACCATCTTTCAAGATATCTAGGAGTATAAAGTTTCTGGTAACTTTGGAATAAAGCAGATATAAGCTGTTTCCAGAAACAAATACCCAGTTAAGAACAAAGACTGTCTTCTTGGAATGAACGTGACTTGTCAAGGAAAAAGGGGTTTATATCGCACGCGGAACATTGGGAGGAGCCATGAAGCCAAAGTTGTACAAAGCACAGGTTATTTTCTCCACTCTTGGGCACAAGTAAACAAACCCCCAGGCCCCTAGATGGTGGCAGCATGACCTGTATCTAAAGGTATTGCACAAGAGGGAAGAGACAGACTGACGTTTCGGCATCAGGAGCATTTTTCACTACTGAGCGAGCCTTTGTTTCCTTCTTAGCACCATTCATTGGCATTGTTGAAGACACCACAAAGGAAGTGAGCAATTACACTGCCCCCACCAGCAGGAAATAGTCTGGAAGAGGCAGTCATACACGTTTGTGGCAAAAAGTGCTGGAGCAAAACCAGTTGAGGTCCAATTCTAGGATTTCATGATCCCAATGAACACAAAGCGTAGTTTCTAGAATTCCGAGCACACATCACCTATTATCATTTAGCAAAGTTTCATATTTTACTCTCCTACATATGCAACTCTGTCCATTTTGCAAATATGTGCACCTGTGAGGCCCATGGGGAGGAAGGAAGCTAAGGTTGAGAGGCACGGCGAGTCATGACTTCACCTTATTTCACCTCTCAGTGGGATTGCTTAGTTGAGCCTGAGCACACTAAAGAACCAGCTTAGAGCTTTGGAATGAGTGAAGGCAGGCAGAAACTAGGATTCCTGCATTCTCTCCAGGGCTTCTTTTTTTCCTTTTTGGTACTGGGGATTGAATCCAGGGGCATTGTATCTCTGAGCTACACCCCCAGCCCTTTTTAAATTTTGAAATAGGGTCTCTAAAGTTGCTGAGGCTAGTATCAAACCTATGATCTTCCTGTTTCAGCCTCCAAAGTACTGGGATTACAGATGCGCGCCACTGTGCCTGGCTTCAAACGAGGATTTCTTAAACCCATGTCCATGAATGTACTTGGGGCAATTTCCTGAACCATACGTACACGTGTGCGCATATTTGGTGGCGCACACCCTTAATCCCAGTACTTGAGAGAGGCTGAGACAGGAGAATTGCAAGTTTGAAGCCAGCCTCAGCAATTTAGTGAGGCTCTCATCAACTTAGCGAGACACTGTTTCAAAATAAAAAATAAAAGGGCTGGAGGTGTAACTCATAGAACACCCCTGGGTTCCATCCTCAGTATGTGTATGTCTGTGTGTGTGTGTGTGTGTGTGTGTGTGTGTGTAATTCAATGCTTTGAAGAGTTCCCCAAAGGTCAGAAGAAAACAAAAAGAAGACTACAGCTGAGAGCTCTGCTGCTTCATCTTCCAACTCATAAAAAGTTTGAATGTCCTATGACTTAACTGCTTATGAAAGGAAGCAGGGAGGTCTAGAATTGCCCTTGGAAAGTTACTTACATCCAAAAAAGGCTGATTTCTCATTTGCTTTATGTTCCAGAAGGAATGTGTACTGTAAGCAAGCCATGGCTTACTTTTATGTACTGGTTTTAGATGCTATATAGCCCAACCTTGGTCTGGACAAACTTGTTTGACATAGTCATCTCCATTCCAGGCCATTCCTAACCCCAGCCATGCAACCTGCCCAGGGACCAATAAAAGGTCAAGTAAAGATCTTGCCATGTGAAGGGCATACTATACTGCTGAAAATTACTCAATGACTCACTATTCCCATGTGAGAAATGGGAAAACAGCAGAGGCACTGGGTGACCAGAACTCATGATAGCATCATCAAAGATGGGATTTGGAATTAGAGAAGCAAGGCTCTCATTCTGTTGCTTCTACTCGGTGGCAAGACCTCTATGAACCTCAAACCTTTTCATCTGGGAAAAGGGTCTAATATCTACCTTACAACATTGTGAAGGCTGAAGGGAAGCATGTAGGAACGGGTGTTTGTCTACAAATCAGCAGCAGTCCCAAGAGAAGTACATCTTCTGTTTCTGTTTTGCTCTCAGGCCCCCAACTTGCTGTTTCTAAAATCAGTTCTTGCTGGGCGTAGCAACACACGCCTATAATCCCAGTACTTGGAAGACTGAGACAGAAGGATTGTAGGTTTGAGGCCATCCTTAGCAAATTCATGAAGCTCTCAGCAAAGAATAAAATTAAAAAATAAAATAGGGCTGGGGGTGTAGCTCAGAGCTAGAATGCCCCTGGGTTCCATCCCCAGTACCCCCCCCCACACTCACTCTCTTTGTCTGAAAGTTTTCACCAGTTTCATTAACATTCTTGAAATGGAATCTCTAGAAACATGGGTTACAGTAACAAGGAAATCCAACTAGAAGGGAGAGGATGATTAATCATTAAGGAATCAAAAAAGCTTGTTGAGCAGTGGCGCATGCCTGTAATCCCAGTACTTGGGAGGCTGAAGAAGGATTATAGGCTTGAGGCCAGCACGCAAGACCCTGTTTCCAAATAAAATAGGGTTGGGTGTGTAGCTCAGAGGCAGAATGTCCCTGGGTTCAATCTCCAGTACCAAAAAAGAAAAAAAGCTGAGCAAGTCTGTAGTGGAGGGGAGGGTTCTCAAGTCTGTAGTGGAGGGGAGGGTTCTCAAGTCTGTAGTGGAGGGGAGGGTTCTCAAGCGGAACAGAAGAGACTTCTGGCTTCACTGCTTAGTACCACCCCAGGTTCCAGGTTTCTTTCTGCAGAACCAGCATGAACACTGACTGCTCAGGGCCAACAGGAGGGTAAACAAGGTGATGCTGCAGGAATATAGGAAGCAACCGGCATATGCTCCAGGAATGGAGCAGGTGCCTCCATGGAGTGGGTTTCAGGAGTTAGATCCAGAAGTAACTGCAGACTTTTGCTCTTCTAATGAAGAAGCAGTTGAGTTGCTTTTATGCAGGTAAAAGTCAAAGGGGATAGACAGTCTCACTCAAAGTTGCCAAGGGCAGTGAACCCTGTTATTACCATGCCTGTAAGACATTCAAACCAGGTAAGTCTTCCATTTACTTTTCGGTGGCAACCAGTCTGGAGGCCTGGGATCAGGGCTGTGCACAAAACTCCAAGCACATTCACCTTTCAGCATTTCATCCCCATGGTATATATTATCACCTTCAATTTTTTCAAAATGTGACAAGGAACAAAACTTCCCTTCATGCAAATATTTAGAACAAGGAGATTTGGGCACACACCATTCTTAAATGAATATGAAAAGGGTCTTTTTATAACCTTAAGCTTCTCCCCATCTTCCCCACCTCCAATACGTGGCACACACAGACTCTAGCCTTGAAGAGCATGCTTAGTTTGCCCAATAGATAGGTGCTCAGCAGTCCCAGCTATATTGAGCAAAACTATCCCAGCAAATACAGGTGCTCCTTTCCACCACAGATGGAAAGTGCCCAGCCTCTCCTTTCCTGCATCAGGTAAATGCCACAGGAAAATGTAGCTACTTTCACAAAACCTGAGAGAGGTAATGACTAGAGGTGACACAGCTCACTAGTGATGTGCTTGGAGATATAAGGGATACATCTGTTCCCACCTCCCATATCTATCTACTGCAGCCCACCTAACCTAATTTCCTGCTGATTCCTTTGTCCCTCAAATGAGATGAAAATGAACTCAATGAAAGAAGGTATAAAACTGACTAACCACTGCTATGCATGCCTTCTAGCTGGCACCAAAGGCAGTCAGATCAAATTTATCCCAACTACACAAGTTCTGAGTAAGCACTCCCTCTATGGATAGCCTGTATCATGGGGAAAACAATTATATAGCCACAAACCACATCCCTCAAGTCTACAGCTAGAGAAAACAAGTCCCCTACTAGTAGCAGGTCTGCTGCATCGTTTTCATACATAAATGAGAGCCTCAATGAAACAGACTTTAGCAGAGAACATGCTTTATTGAGGAGTAGATATAGAAGAGCACATTCTACCACATGTGGGGAAGGGTTTAGCATTTGTAAAAGGCCATTACCCCTTAAGAAAACCCCCAGTGAAGTTGCTTTTGGATAAATTTTAACAGTGACACTGAAACTGGAGGGGAGCTGCCACTGAACATGCTTAAATTCAGCTCCCCCCAACCCACAGTGAATATAAGTAGTGTACAGAGATGACAAGAGAAAGGCACAAATGACCAGAGTCGGGATTGTGGTAAGGGTGCCACATGAAGACAGCAGTGTTGTTGGAGTCCAATTGGGAAGGGTGACATGTCAGACATCAAAAGCTGCCCCAAGATAGCAGGTTATAACAGGCTAGGGAGAAATTAGAGGGAACATCTCTTCCTTTACTTGAACAACACCAAAAATAGGAGACCAGAGAATAGGAGGATGGTGGCAAATCCCAAAAAGGAAATGGAGGTGGAGTTCTTGGAGGGGCAGAAGCACTTTAGTTCTAGAGGTGAGCTGCTGTTGAAAAGAGAAGCAAACCTTGTCAGGGTGTCCTGGGCTGAGACATGGAAGTCATTTTCAATCACTTTCAAACTTCTCCCAGAATGCTCTGGAGAAAAATCAGTGCAACTTATATGGAAGTATAGGTGTCCTATACCAGAATGGTACAGTGAAAAGGTTTTGTAGTAATTAACCAGTTAACATGTAGCAAAAAAGTGAGAACTGGAAATTATTTTGGCACCTACAAACATAAAAAGGGGCAGGGAGTAAAGAGAGAAGAAAATATTTACTGCTGGGCACTTTCTGGTGAGGCAAACAAATAATTCATTCCCTTCCACTAAGACAATGCCTATTGCCCACAGGTGAACTCAAATGAAATACAAAATCATACCTCTTATTCCTCTCACCACCTCATTTGGATGGATTACATGCTGTTACCAAAACTAAGCCCTAGGAAACTCATGAGAAGTATTTGGCTCTGGTCAGCCCAATACTGATCAAAAACAAGTCTTAAGATAAAAATGGAGGGAAAAAAAGTTAAAGTGAGATGAAATCCAAGGTGAATGGACCCCTCTCAGTACACACACACACACACACACACACACACACACACACACACTCACAAGTGCTTTCTCTTCTCTGCCCCTCCACAAAACGTGTGTGTAAGGAGTAACTGGAAAGGTCCTGGTGGTGGCAACCGTACTTGGAAGTCTGGTGACTGGCGGCAAGAAGCACTAGTACAAAGTTCAGAGGACACAACACACCTCATGGGGCTAGAGAACATGAGGAGAGAACCAGTGACTGGACAGGTACAGTACCATAACAGAACTCCTTGGGTCAGTGCTATGAGGGATCTGCACTTGAGTCTAATACAGATCCCATCCAGGCAACCTCACTGAGGCCGAAACAACAGTTCCTCAGAACCAGCGTCTGCAGTGTACATGAAGCTCAGAGCCAGGACAGTCCTGAGGGGGATGGCCTTCCCAAAGGATACTGTACTTGCCAATCACAAGAGCAACAGAAATGACAGACAGATCCCTAGGGTACGGATTCCTACTGCTGGGGTTCGCTGGCTCGGAATGACAGGTCACTTTAAGTGCCCTTGGGAGGGGTCCATTTTAAGCAGCTTGGATCCATGGTTTTGTTAGAGTTGGACCTTTTGGCCTCTTTGGCTATCCACTCATCAATCAGGTCCTGGAAAGAATAATGAGAACAATTATTACACACATCCAACTAATATAATATGCCTTGACACACAGGCATGTTAGTCAAGAGGGAATCACCAAAGGGCAAATAATGTATTAGGTATAAGAAAATAGTATCTTTTCTGTGTGTGTGTGGTACTGGGGATTGAACCCAGGTGGTTCTACCTCCAAGCCTCACCCTCAATCCTTTTTATTTTGAAGCAGGGTCTCACTAGGTTGCTGACAGTTTCACTAAGTTGCTGAGGCCGGCCTCAACCCTGCAATCCTCCTGTCTCAGCCTCTCAAGAACTGGGATTACAGGGGTGCACCACCACACCCAGCACAGTCAGCAAATAGTATCTTGATTGGCAAACTACTTTCCTACCTAATCCATTTCTTCCTATTTTGCCCTCAGTGAGAGTTGAAAATCATTATTCAACTACCTTTATTACATGTATGAGTCAATTAAAAAAATTAAAAGTGGCCATAAGTTAAGATGGCATTTGTTAAAACAATTCAAAACCACTTCCACATGCCCTGGAGTTCGTGAGGATTCCCCTCTACAGATGGGTCATTCTTCCTAATCCAAGAAAATCATCAATGACAGAAGCGCTGTGCAACATAAAGCTGCTTAACTGCTGTCATCCACATCTGAGACAGGAGCTTACCAAAAGCTCCTGATAAGGACAAGGCAGGAGATAAGCTTAATAACAAAGGCCACAGGCCTCACCGCCAGCTAAAGAAATGCGGCCAGTGGAAGGTGCTTAGGGTTGGACCTCTCCAATAAGGGAAGTCACCCCACCCTGTGGGTGGTAAGGTCACCCCCACCCCAGGCTCTGCTAAGCCTCAAGGCACATCCAGTAAGGAGCTAGCAGCTGATAAAACCTCACCTGTCTCTTTAAAACTAGGTGCTTTCCTTTCCAATATTTGAGCATCTGAAGGGCTTGCAGAGTGCTGACGATGTCCACGGGATTCACAGCCGTTTCCTGGCTAATTTCTGAAACAGAAGAGCTGCTGAAAGCCTGGCCAAAGTACACACATCCCCACACCTGCCAAGGCCTACCTTGGCCTTAGGGGAGATCCAAAGGGCTGGAATCGGTGGTACTCAAGCCAACCTCCTCTGAAAATTTTTACAAAGCATTCGTTTGACCAATCCAAATAACTATAGAAGAGGGATAATAGAGCAAGAAGCTATTCTTTGGCCCAAGATCAAATACAGACTTTGCAAATTCTTCTACCTTGCATAAAAGACAAGGATATCATTCTTAGAAGCTCCTGCATGTGTCAAAATACTTGCTTTTGTTTTGACTTTTATAAGAAACCAATTCACACCACTCCCAGGGGTCAGCTGCTTTGGAATCCTAGGCACCTTTGGTGAGGGTCTCTGCAATGGTCCATGCCAAGTGGCCTTCCCTTCTCATATTTACACGGAACACAGAATGGGGCATTATCTTTGCATGAACAGGGCTCAAGTGGAAAAGTTAGGATAACTACTGGAGTTATCAATTAACTATTCCAAAGAGTTAAAAACCAACCTTTGATAGAAATCTCTTTGCCTTGGAAATTGTGCAGGTAACGAAGAAGCACTTCTTTCCAGTAACTGCGATAGCTTATGAGCCCCAGATCTGAGAGTGGACGTTCTGGGGAGCCAACTTTTTCTTCCACTTTGGAAAGTAAATAACCTGCCAGGGAACAAATACACAGACTTTTTTCTAGCAACATTATATTTCACCCTAACAGCAAAGAACAGTGTGCCAACATGGAAGAAGGTTTAAGAAGTACAGTCTGCTTTGCAGTACCAACTAGGGCTCAGCCACTCAATAAGAAATGTACTGTGTGGCTGTTAAGTATAGTATACTGCCTTTGTATAAAAAAAGAGGAAGAAGAAGGTGTACTTGCAGTTATTTATAACAGGCACTAAAAAAAATCTGAAAGTCTTCACCAGGACCTTCAATAACAATGGTTCTCCATAGGTGTGTGTTGGAAACAGGATAGAAAGGAAGAGAAATGGGGAGCCATTTCATTATGGAGCATTTTACATTTTCAAATATTTGAACTTTAACAGGTTATCTCACTACCACCCATGAGGTATACTAGGGGGTAGAAACATCCCAAATGATAAAGCCTCCAGTTTCAGCATCTGAACATCTAACATTCAATTGATACAAAATATAAAAAACAACACTATGGGTATGTGGTGAGCAAAACTTCACAATCTGGGAAACTCTACTAAACCTTTTTTCAGAGAAATAGCAAGAAGGGAAAAGAAGATGGAGTGGCACATTTAGATTAAAAATGAATTATAGGGGTGTATATCATTAACGTATGTTATCTGCATGTACAAATATTCCACAGTGAAACCCATTATTCTGTGTAACTGAAATGCACTAGTAAGAAAAAAGTGAATTAAAGACCACACCTATCAATTCTAGTATCAATTTTACCTGGATCAAAATAATCATTTTTTTAAAATTCAAAAAACCAGAAAAATATGAATATTATAATTTATGATATCAAGGATTTGGGTTTTTTTAAAGGAATAATAAACTATATCTTTATAGATAATAAAACAGTTGAGGGTAGGAATATAGGCAAAACAAGATTGACCAAGGAATGATAATTATTGAAGCTGGGAGATGGAGACAGAGGTTTTATTCTACTCTTATTCAACTTTTGTATATGTTTGAAAATTTCCATAAAATTAAGTTCTATGAGCCTCTGATCACATATTCATTAACTAATCAGTACATGATCTTATTTTTACATGTTTCCATTTAAAAGTACCTTATTTTATATTGTTGGTTCAGAGACAGTGAACCCACAGCCAGAGCCAACAGCACTATATCTCATGCCTGTAGGTATATCAGTGCTTAGGAACAGCACATCAACACTATGTTTAGGAGTCTTTTTTTTTTTGGTACTGGAGATTGAATCCAAGGGCACTCTACCTCTAAGCCATACCCCCAGCCCTTTATTTATTTATTTATTTATTTATTTATTTATTTATTTATTTAACTTTTCCCTTTTTAAAATTTTAAATTGAGCCGGTGTGGTGGTGCACACTTGTAATCCCAGTACTCGGGGAGCTGAGACTGGAGGATCACAAGTTTGCAGCTAGCCTCAGCTACTTAGGCCCTCCGCAACTTAGTGAGACCCTGTTTCAAAATAAAGAATAAAAAAATAGGGCTGGGTGTGTAGCTCGGAGGTAGAATGCCCCTGGGTTCAGCCCCCGGTACCACAAAATAAATAAATAAATAATAAATAAGTAAATAAAATAAAATTTTAAATTGTTTTTTACTTTGAAACAGGGTCTAAGTATGTTGCTGAGGTTATCCATGAACCTGCGGTTCTCCTGCCTCAGCTTCCCAAGTACTGGGATAAGAGATGTGTGCCACCACACCTGGTTTAGGGGCTTCATCTAAAATCACCAACAGAGAGCCCAAAACGTGGAAAAGTGACACTAACAGCTCTTGTTCACGATACAAGAGCTGAAATGGCACCTTATCTGAACACAGCTGGGAATGAGTGCATCCAGGGTCTCTTAACTTTTCCTGCTCTGTGCATATCCTTGAATGACCATAAAAGCGCCAAGATTGATTTTGGGGTCACAAATGAATTTTAGTGAGTACACAAATTCATAAACATGGAATCCATGATTAATAAGGACAGAGTGTATTACTCAAGCCTGTGTATGAGGTATATGGATTATCTCTAGACAAGTCCTTACAAAAATGAAATCCCAAACATCAAAGAACAGATTTTAAGCCTTATGCATGTATGTGTTCTGCTTAAGCCTCAAACTGGGATAATCCTGGAAAGCTTACTTTATCATTCTCTGTATCGCCTACTAATTAATACCCACTCAGATTCCTGTACTCATTGAATGTTCAATGTGTTATCAGATAGAATGACAATGTTCAGGTTTTCCCCCATGCTCACTCATTTACTAAGTATCAGTATACTTCCACTACATGTCAGAAATCGCAGACTCCACAGCAGAAAAACAAAAACAGTCACAGGGTCCCTGTCTTTTGGATGACTTAGCAGTCTCACTTACTGAAATCAATGAGCATCTTGCCATAGCCCTGTCTCATGTACTGCGGCATGGTAAGGATACAGGATACGTTATAGTTCAGGAATGAATTCTTTTCCTAAAATCAAGAGCAAACAGATGAGCACAGGTCATTAAGGGTTTAGGACCAAAGGTCAGCATGCTCACAGATACAAAATAAGGCTGCTTGCAAAATATCTGGCTAAGCAGTTCTGAGGAGTGGCTGTCAGGCTCACAGCTGTTACATCCACACCCTTTATGATGAGCAAAGCCATTAATACCAGGGCTTCTCTAGCTCCGAGACCTCCAGTGTCATTTTTTCTTTCCCCCTGTGGTACTGGGGATTGAACCCAAGTGCATTCTGCCTATGAGCTACACTCCCCGCCCTATTTTATTTTTTATTTTGAAACAGGGTTTCACTAAGTTGCCAAAGCTGGCTGCAAAACTACAATTCTATCTCAGCCTCCCAAGAACTAAGATGTGAGTACAGGTGTAAGCCACCATGCCCAGTTCTCCAGTGTCATTTTAATCAGGCTGACTCTTGGTTCATTTCTCTTTTGGTACTGGAGATTGAACCCAGGGGCATTTTAGCTCTGAGCCACACCCCCAGCCCTTTTTCTTTTTTTTTTTTTTGGTGGTACTGGGGATCGAACCCAGAAGGATTTTACCTTCGAGCTACACCCCCAGTCTGATTTTATTTCTTATCTGGAAACAGGGTCTCGCTAGGTTGATGAGTCTCACTACTTGCTGGGCTGTCCTCGAACCTGCGATCCTCCTGTCTCAGCCTCCCAAATACTGGGATTACAGGCGTGCGCCACCACATCCGGCTCGGCTCAGCCCTTATTTTTAAACAGGATCTCGCTAAAGTACTGAGGGTCTCTCTAAATTGCTGAGGCTGGCCTGGAACCTGTGATCCTCCTGTCTCAGCCTCCCAAGTACTGGGATACAGGCATGCGCCACCACGCCTAGTTCAACTCTCAGTTCTTTATAGCCACAGAGTAGTCAAAAAAGTTAAGACTGCTGAGTCAGTCTACAGCAGCCCTCTTTAAAAGCAATTTTTCAAATGGAGACTGCCCACTAGAAGAGACAAAAAGGAAGCTAAACATAAGTACTTATTCTGGAAGGGGATAAAAAACCAACCAAACCACACTGTATGATTCCACTTCTACGCAATATCCAGAATGAGTGAATTTATAGACACGAAAGGCCTGGGAGGCCGGGAGTGGTGGCGCACACTTGTAATCCCAATACTTGGGAGGCTGAGACAGGAGGATCGCAGGTTCGCGGCCAGCCTCAGCTACTTAGTGAGGCCCTCCGCAACTTAGGGAGAACCTGTTGCAAAATAAAGAATAAAAAATAAGGCTGGGGGTGGAGCTCAGAGGTAGAATGCCCCGGGGTTCAATCCCCAGTACTGCAAAAAAACAAAAAACAAACAAACAAAAAAGGCCTGGGAGGAGCTGAGCAGAAATGGAGACTGATAGCTAACTTGTATAGGGTTTCTTTCTGAGAGAATGAAAGCTGTCATGATTGCATGGTAGTTCACATTAACTCTGTGATACTAAAAACCAACGAACTGTACACTTTAAGTGGGTGAATTGTATGGTATGTGAATTTTATTTCAATTAAGTTGTTATACTAAAAAGCCAAAAGCCAAATCTGGCCTCGTGTCTTTATATATATATATATATATATATATTTTTTTTTTTTTTGAGGTACTGGGGATAGAGTCCAGGGGCATTCTACCTCTGAACTATACCCCCAGCCCTATTTTTTATTCTTTATTTTGAAACAGTGTCTCACTAAGTTGCGGAGGGCCTCACTAAGTGAGGCTGGCCTCGAACCCGGATCCTCTGGTCTTAGCTTCCCAAGTACTGGGACTATAAGTGTGTGCCACCATGCCCAGCAAGGCCTTGTGTCTTTAAAGGCGCAAAGGTGTTATCTAATAGGGCTATGCTAGGAGCCCAGATAACCACTGGGCAACCAGAATATATTCCTGGTTTTAAGCTAATAACATAGAGGAGGGTAAAACCAGGAGAGTTGGATTGACTACAAGATGTGGGCTTGCGGGTTAGTAGGGAGAGGGCCTGCGCCAGTAATTAATAGGCAGTTCTAGCCCTCAGGTTCAAAAACGAATAAACCACAAGCTTTTCATAAAGAACCGAACATTTTCATTAAGCCATCTTTGATGCATATGGGTTTGTTCTTTTTTTTTCTAAAGGAAGGGCTGTCATCATTGTCTGGGGTATCACCTCTTCCCATAAGGGATGTGAGCCCTCAAATGCCAAAATCTATCGCTCCTGCTCTAGTCATTAGCTTCTTAATCCCCCAATCATGCTGACCTTGGAAAAATATCCAATCAGGTGACAGCCAGTGTTGTCTGCTTCTGTCATAACATAGAAAAGGAAGGGTTCGACATCATAATATAATGTCTTGTGGTCCAGAAAAAGCTTGGCCAGCAGGCACAGATTTTGGCAATAGATCTGGAAGAGAGGAAGACAGTTTCAGTGTGGGCCAGTGATTTCCAAACTTACCAGATAAAGGCCTAAAAATAATGATCATATCATTATTGTGCATGCAACAGAACTCATCTATGAAGAAGATAAAACTCCTTCAGAAACCCGTGAATGTACATTACCCCCCTTTTTATTGACACTTTTTACCTTATTTTTCTTGCCATCTACTTCAAACACGGAGATTGAGCCTTTGCGATATATTTCGTCACCTGGTGGGTGTTTCCACACACACTTGGCCTGCAAGAGAATGGAGCTCACTTTAGGCAGTCAAGGTCTCCCTATGGGAAAGGCTCCTCATTGGAAAAGGAATTATAGGTCAAATTTGGTTATCTGAGCTGAGGGACAGTTGGGAACACTTGAGAACACAGTAAAACAGATCCCCCCCAGTAAAACAAATAAAGGCTTCTAAAGTCACTGCAATATGTTTATGACATTTTTATAGCTATTTGAACAAGTTTTCTGGATTATATTCTGGCTTTGTCTCAGCGCAGGAGATTAAAAATCATCTACTACGTAAAAGCCAGATAAGTAAGAATGCCCTTGCTTATTATAAAATGCTGCATGCCAACAGGAAATTCTTAAGCAGCTTATTTGAGGAGCTTAGAGCTGCTAAGTACTTCACTCTCTCACCTTTACCAATAACTTCCCATTAACACCTAACCATTACTGTCTTTTTTCAGATTAGAAAATCCACCCACATGATAAAAACTATGCACTACCACTATCTGCTCCCACCCCACACAAATGTGTTGTTATGTAAGAAAAAGTCCTTCTATGGCTTTAAAAACAGGCAAGGCAGCAGAAACTGGGGGGGGCACTTGGCCACAAGGGGGCACAAGGTATTCCCTTTCCTCATATTGTTTTTTCTTTTTCTTTTTTGCAGTACTGGGGATGGAACACAGGGCCTTGTGCATGCTAGGCAAGCACTCTACCACAGAGCTACACCCCAAACCCTGCCAATAGTTTTAATGAAACCAGCTAGTCAGCTATTGCTGTAAATAGGTTCTTGACTGAAAGGTTTTATGAAAAGAAAATACTTTTTTTAGGGGGAAGGGGTGGACTAGGGAAGGAGCCCAGGGCCTCATGCATGCTGGGCAAGGGCCCTACCACTTGAGCTATACCCTCAGCCCTTTACATAAATACACTTTAAAAATGTTATCTAAAAAAGTATATATGTAACAGTCGGGCGTGGTGGTGCATGCTTATAATCCCAGTACTTGGGAGGCTGAGACAGGAGGATCGCAGGTTCATGGCCAGCCTCAGCTACTTAGTGAGGCCCTCCGCAACTTAGTGAGACCCTGTTTCAAAATAAAAAATAAAATAGGGCTGGGGGTATAGCTCGGAGGTAGAATGCCCCTGGGTTCAATCAACAGTTCTGCCAAAAAAAAAAAAAAGTATATGTAAGCTGGGTGTAGGGGCCCATGCTCATAATCCCAGTACTTGGGAGGCTGAGACAAGAGATCGCAGATTCAAGGACAGCCTTGGCAAAAGTGAGACTCTTATCAACCTAGTGAGACCCTGTTTCAAAATAAAAATAAAAAATAGGGCTGGATGGGGGGTAGCTCTGAGGTAGAATGCTCCCGGATCCTGGGCTCAATCCAAGTACCTCAAAAAAAAAAAAAAAAAAAAAAAGTAGGAACATTTTGTCTCCTTTCCTATGTCTTTTGTTTTGTGGTACTAGGGATTGAACCCAAAGCCTTATGTATTCTAGGCAAGCATTCTACCACTGAGCCACATCCCCAACTCAGGAACATTTTTACTATACAATTTTATTGTGACTTTTTGTCAACTCAAGAAATCATGTTCCAATTTTGTCACACATAAATCCAAATATTTATTAACTGGAATTGCTTCAAAGCTCTGCCTATAGTTTGTGCTGATCTCTACCCCTTTACTCATGCTGGCTCTTTCCAATAACCAAACCGATGTAACAATTATTTGTTTAGCAACAGAAGCCAAGCCAAAGAAAGACTACTTCAAATTTGATTTTTATAACTCATTATATACAGTAAACCCCAAAGTATTCAGAATGTTTATTCAATCCTGGATCTAGCTAGACCCTTTGTTTCCTCTATTTCTTTTCCTTTTAGCTATTTCATTGGTGTTACTAAACAAGAAAGAAAAAGGTGTAAATGGTATGTAGTTCTTATCACTAAAAACACCAGTCTTGCTCATCTCCATGGTCTGTAATCTCTGTCAGTGTCCAGGTCTCACTGCTCCCTGTGCCCCAGTGTATGTATTCACCAGTACTCAACCTTCCATTATTCTACCCCACATATGGCAATGGTTCTGGAGTCTGGAGGGCTTAATTCAACATAGCAGCACCGGGCCACGAAACTACAGACCATGTACTCCAGAGCTGGGAAAACAAAAATGCAGTATCACCACACTGGGAAAGAGTATGACAGGAATCATAGAAAGCCTGGGTGGTAGATGCTTAGTGTACAGAAATCCTGGAAAATAAAGGTGTATGGGGAAGCAAGAAGAGTTACCCTAAAAGGCTTTAGAGCTAAAATAACATTGTGACTATAAGAACAAAAATGCTCCTCTGATTAAAATCGAATCTCTACCCCTTTCCCCTGCCATGGAGGTTCCCTGCTCCATGGCAGAAATTCCCTTTAAGATAAGGCTTTTTATTCTACAACTAGGAAAAGTGGCTTAAAACTGCAAAAAATCTAGTAAGCACATTTGTCAACAATAAAACCAGATTCAAGCCTTTATTCCTATTTTTTTTTTTTTGGCGGTACCAGGGATTGATCCCAGAGGAATTCTACTTCCAAGCTACACCCACAGCCCTATTTTTTATTCTTTATTTTGAAACGGGGTCTCACTAGGTTGCAGAGGCCTCACTAAGTACCTAAGGCTTGCCGCGAACCCAGATCCTCCGGTCTCAGCCTCCCAAGTACTGGGATTACGAGCGTGCGCCACCATGCCTGGCTTATTCCTATTTTTTTTTTTCAGTACCGGGGATTGAACGCAGGGGCATTCTACCTCCGCGCTACACCCCCGGCCCTATTTTTTTTATACTTTATTTTGAAACCGGGTCTCACGAAGTTGCGGAGGGCCTCACTAAGTAGAGAGAGAGAGAGAGAGAGAGACAGGGAGAGAGAGAGAGAAAGAGAGAGAGAGAGAGAGAGTGAGCACGCATGCGCGAGAGCTAAGTCTGGCGGCGAACCCGGATCCTCCGGTCTCCGCCTCCCAAAGTACTGGGATTACAAGCGTGTGCCACCATGCCCGGCAGCTTATTCCTATTTTTAACAGGAAAAAGAATGTTCAGAAACCAGAAAGCACTGAATAACTTGAGGGTGAGGAACCCAAGGACATGTTCTGTTAATTTTGTAATCTTGTCACAAGCTGGTTTCCCTCATATGTTTGGAACACATATTTCTTGGACATCCACTGCCTAAGAGGTTAGCAACACTGTCTGTACTGTCTTAATGAAGCCCATGTATTTTCATCTAGTTTGGGACACATAAAACTGTGGGCAGAGGAATTCTTATTGAGAAAGAAATAGAGAAGAGTAGGAAGCAAGAAAAAAAGACAAGGAGATGCATATGACAGGATGTGGTTAAGAGTCTGGGATGCCATCTGGCACCAGCCATGCCACAGGCTGTACACCTCACCCTGAAATGTGGTTTTCAATTCTCAATACCTTTATCTCATTGCTTGGACGGATGTCATCTCTAGGGCAAAATCTAGAAATCCTATAATATCATGTACATGGTCAAGGCAGAGGAAGCCAAAATAGCTTACCATGTGCCGGCGGAGTATTGTTTGGCTCTTCATATATTTTAAACAGAATTCACACATGTAGAGACGTCCCAGCCGTGCATATTCTTCAGGATAGGGAGAATGGTACCAAGTATCAAGTTCATAACGACCAAAAGCAATTGTTTTAATCATGTTGCTCCCCTCTGTAATTTGGCCTTGCAGCCTTAACTTCTCCTATTACCAAGAAAACAAAAAAGAATAAAAAATCAGAGAAAGATTCTAATTTACTGTCTTTGTGGGGGTGGCAGTTACTGGGAATTGAACCTAGAGGCATTCTACCTCTGAGCTATATCCCCAGCCCTATTTATTTTGAAACGGGGTCTCACTAAGTTACCACATGCTAGCCTCTAACCTGTGATCCTCTTGTTTCAGCCTCCCAAATACTGGGATTACAAGCATGGACCAGGTTACTCTCCGTTTTTATTTTTATTTTTTATTTTGTGGTGCTGGGTATTGAACTCAGGGGCATTCTACCTCTGAGCTACACCCCCAGCCCTGTTTTATTTTTATATGGAAACAGGGTCTTGCTAAGTTGCTGAGGCTGGCCTCGAACCTGCTATCCTCCTATCCCAGCCTCCCAAATACTGGGATTACAGGTGTGCGCCACCATGCCCAGCTCTCTTTGTTTTTATTTATTTATTTATTTACTTTTTGCAGTACTGGGGATTGTCTAGGGGCATTCTACCTTTGAGCTATATCCCCAGCCCTATTTTATTTTGAAACAGGATCTCATTCAGTTGCAGAGGGCCTCACTAAATTGCTGAGGCTGGCCGTGAACCTGCGATCCTGCTGTCTCAGCCTCCCAAGTACTGGGATTACAAGCATGTGCCACCACGCCCAGCTCTCTCTATGAGTTTGGGCTACCATGCTAGGATAAGGAAAAAAACAACAACAAAAAAAAACTAAATGGATATGATTATTTAGAGTGCCTTCCTTATTTGCAGAAGCTTTTATAAATCTCAGTGACATATATTCACAATATCCAATTTTAAAAATAAATAGTGGGCCCTTTAAAAAATATTTTTGAAATGAGGATGACAGTTTACTTCTGGAATCCAGGCAAGGAGAAAATATTTCTAGATATCTAGTTCTTTAGTGGTTGTAAGCTGACCACAGAAATAGTCTGTAAGTGTATGCAGGTGGAGAGCTGTGAAAGGCTGGCCTAAGCAATGCTTTTCCAGAACAGGAGAGAAAACAAACAGTGGCAATGGCAGCCCAGGGTAGCCTTCAGACTATAGCTCCTACAAGTTTTCAACCAATCTAATATTTGATATGATAAAAGCGGAGAGGGGAAGGATAGAGAAGAAATTCACTTTGCAAACTTTCCTGAAACACATTTAATCTTTAAACCAGTAGTAAACTTAATCACCAGAATTTTCTTGATATATACATATATTTTTTTCAGTACTAAGGATTGAACCCAGGGGCATTCTACCTCTGAGCTATACCCCCAGCCCTAATTTTTGTTCTTTATTTTCAAACAGGGTCTCAATAAGTTGCAGAGGGCCTCACTAAGTAACTGAGGCTGGCCGTGAACCTGCGATCCTCCTGTATCAGCCTCCCAAGTACTGGGATTACAAGGGTGCGACACCATGCCACCACACCTCTCAGCAACCTAGTGAGACCCTGTTTCCAAATAAATAAAATCAGGCTGGGGGTGTAGCTTGGAGGTAGATCGCCTCTGGGTTCAATCCCCAGTACCAAAAAAAAAAAAAAAGAAAAAATTCTGCCTTAGAGTCAAATCTAAGTGTAAACTAGTTGTAGATAAAAATTATTAAGAAACCACTGGCTGTGTCAAAGTTTAATTCTGAAATACCTGACAATAGTAGCTGGGTGCGGTGGTATATACCTGTAGTCCCAGCACTGGGGAAGCTGAAGCAGGAGGATCACTTGAGCCCAGTAGTTCAAGACTGGTCTGAGCAACATAGTGAGACTCATTTCAAAAAATAAGCTGGCGTGGTGGAACAGGCCTGTAATCCCATACTTGGGGGGCTGAGACAGGAGGATCTGAGGTTCAGGGCAGCCTCAGCACCTTAGTGAGGTTATCAGCAACTTAGCAACACCCTGTTTCCAAATAAAAAATAAAATTGGGCTGGGAGTATAGTTCAGAGGTAGAATGCCCCTGGGTTCAATCTCCAGCAGCACAAAATATTTGACAGCAGCCTTCCCCATTATTCCCCATTCACTGTTATGTTCATGCTTTTAGGGTAACTATTAAAGCTAAGTGAAGAAACCTTACAAATGGGGAGGTCCTGCTGGGGTCAGAGACAATAGTAATAGGGATGAGCTCTTCTCAGTCCCCAGGTTCACAGAATTGCAAATGATCAGAGACAAAGGAGTACCCACTGTTTTTATCCAGTCTCATTACCTCAATGGAAATTCTAGTTAAGAGGGAAAGGAGGGAAAAATTATAAGGAATAAGGGAGGAAGGGTGATTATTTTAAATATGAATGGGAAGGGCAGCTACAGGAGGAGGGCAGCAGGGGGCGGGGGAAGTGATTTAAGCAGCAAGGTATACTTCATTTCCATCCAATCACTGCTAATCATTTTTCTTGGCAGTTCTAAGAGTCTTTCACAAGGGTCCTCAGCCTCAAGGTTTTAATACTCACCAAATCCTCCGAAGCCCGGGCTTGTGCTCTCCGGAAAAGATCCAAGTCATACTCGCTTGTCAGGTTTTCCAAGAGAGGTTCCCGAGTGTTGCCATAGGTCTGTCTGTGTTCCTAAGAAAATAACCAGAGCATGATACTCTCAGCTTCTAAGAAGTTAGTTCATTTCATTTCAATGGATGACAACCACAACCATAAGCTGTTTACTTAGTGCCTACAAACTAAGAGTTAGAGATGGAGCACAGACTAGGTTAATGCCAGAGGGCATCCACTACCCACCCTACTGAATCTGGAAACAGATGTTACTACAGCTCCAGAAAGGAGTGTCATCTATCTCTAAATGGGCACCTCCAAGCTGGGCATGATAGCACATGCCTGTAATCCTAGTACTTGGAGGCTGAGAGAGAGTGATCCCAAGTTCAAGACCAGCCTCAGCAATTTAGCAAGTCTCAGCAACCTAGCGAGACCCTGTTTCAAAACAAAAAATAAGAGCCGGGCATGGTGGCCCATGCTTGTAATCCCAGTACTTGGGAGGCTGAGACAGGAGGATCGCAGGTTCGCGGCCAGCCTCAGTTACTTAGTGAGGCCCTCAGAAACTTAGGGAGACCCTGTTTCAAAATAAAGAATAAAAATTAGGGATGGGGGTGTAGCTCAGAGGTAGAATTCCCCTGGGTTCAATCCCCAATACCCCCCAAAATAAATAAATAAATAAAAATAAAAGGGCTGGGGGTGTAGCTCAGAGGCAAAATGCCTCTGGGTTCAATCCCCAGTATCACAAAATAAATAAGTAAGTAAATAAATGGGCACCTACAACATCAGAACTCTATGTCTCCATTTATTCATGAGAAAACATGGAAGACAGCACAAAATATAAAGTCCTACAAACTCATTAGTGCTACTAATCCTAGAGTTCTGAGATCAGGAAGATACTTCCTGACTTGAGAACAAAACAAACAAAAAACAGACTCTCCAAAGAATTAGTGGGTTTTTTTGTTTGTTTTGGGTTTTTTTTTTTTGGTGGTGCTTGGGATTGAACCCAGGAAAATTCTACCTCTGAGGAACACCCCCAGCTCTATTTTATTTGGAAACAGAGTCTCACTGAGTTGCTTAGAGCCTTGCTAAGTTGCTGAGGCTGGCCTCGAACCTGTGGTCCTCCTAAGCCTCCCAAGTATTCGGATTACAGGAGTGTGTCACCACAGCAAGCAAGTCTTAGTGTTTTAAAATGTTAGACTGAAAGGAAAATCTGCAAGTACTGAAAGGGGCAGCTGGACTAAGCAGTCTTTTATAAATTCTTTGACTTGAACCACTGCAGCCACCAATCTATTGTCTGCTAACTGTGTAAGGCTCCCACTTTAAAATTCCAGTCTAAGTGCACAGGAAAAACAGGCTAGCTTCTTTAAAAAAATATCTTATTAGATATTAAGCAAGATTAAAAGAGAGAAAAATCATAAATAGTCAAAAGAACATAAAAAATACAGTTTTAAATAACTAAAATCTTACCATGGTGGTCACTACAAGTATCCTTTCTTCTGGAAGGAAATTGGACAAGGGAAACTTCTCTTTTAAATCTCTGAATATAGCCCTTCCCCCTCCACTCTAGACTCCACCTCTCCCTTCCCCCAGAAGAGGAGACAATGGTAGTTAAGTGGAGTGGGTGGCTCTACCCAGGAAGAGCATTACAGATTTCCCACATATATTAGCATTTGAAGAAACCATTTACCTGCACCTTTACCCCTGTTAAAATTTCTTCTCAGGGCTGGGGGTATAGCTTAGTGGCAGAGTGCTAGCCTACCAGTCACAAAACCCTTGGCTGGATTCCTAACACCAAAAATAAAGTAAAATTAAATTAAATTAAAATTTAAAAAAATTCAAAACCTGGTAATTCTAGTTCCATCTGCTGTAGATCTTTTTGAAATTTGGACTCTGTCACCTAAGACTTGGGTTCTAAGTATTACTTAGTTCTTCTAGTTTAATTAACGTTAAAAAAAAATCTTGACCAGCATTTTTTTTTTAGGAAGGCTGGGTTCAAATAACCTGTCCCAAACTACTGAAAAGCAGATGTTTGGTAGTTTAAAATTTCAGGATTTTTTACACCAGATTATCTTTTTTTTTTTTTTGGCGGTATTGGGGATTGAACCCAAGGGCATTCTACCTCCAAGCTACACCCCAGTCCTATTTTTTATTCTTTATTTTGAAACAGGGTCTCACTAAGTTGTGGAGGGCCTCACTAAGTAGCTGAGGCTGGCCACGAACCCTGATCCTCCTGTCTCAGTCTCCCAAATTCTGGGATTACAAGCGTGCGCCACCACGCCCGGCTCATTTATAGTTATTTTCAAGACAATGATGACTATTGAAAAAATTCACAGTGGCATATTTGTCTTAGTGAAGCCATACTATGTTCACAAATCATATATTTAATAATCTATTCTAATGACTAAATAGGAAAACATTCCAATTCTATGAAAAAAAAATACCAGAAAAAAAGACTAAAAGAACACATGTCAACATGTTAAAGAGTAGTTTATATGTCAAAGGAAGGTTTTTATTGAAAAACTTCTTCTCTGTTTTTGTTATTTTCTTTCTTCTGAGACAGGTTCTCACTATGTTGCCAGGCTGGCCTTGAACACCTGAGTTCAAGTGATCCTCCTGCCTTAGACACCCAAGTAGCTGGGATTGCAGGCATGTGCTACAGTGCCCAACTATCTTTGACATTTTCTTTCTTTTTTTGGTGGTACTAGAGATTGAACACAGTGGCATTCTACCTCCAAGCCACACTCTGGCCCTATTTTACTTTATTTATTTATTTATTTATTTATTTATTTATTTATTTGCGGTACTGGGGATTGAGCCCAGGGGCATTCTACCTCTGAGCTACACCCCCAGCCCTATTTTTTGTTCTTAATTTTGAAACAGGGTCTCACTAAGTAGCGGAGAACCTAAGTAGCTGAGGTCGGCCGCGAACCTGCGATCCTCCTGTCTCAGCCTCCCAAGTACTGGGATTACAAGCATGTGCCACCACACCCGGCTACTTTTTTAATTTTGAAACAGGGTCTTGCTAAATTGCTGAGGCTGTTCTTAAATGAACACATGAACTTATGATCCTCTTGTCTCAGCCTCCCAATTACTGAGATTACAAGTGTGTACCACCATACCTGGCTAGGCTTTTTTTTTTTTTTTTTTTTTTTTGTGGTACTGGGGATTGAACCCAGTGGCATTCTACCACCAAATTACATCTCCAATCCTTTTTATTTTTGCTTTAAAACGGTCTCGCCAGGCGTGGTGGCGCACGCCTGAAATCCCAGTACTTGGGAGGCTGAAACAGGAGGATCGCAGGTTCGCGGCCAGCCTCAACTACTCTGTGAGTCCCCCGCAATTTAGTGAGACTCTGTTTTAAAATAAAGAATAAGCCGGGCGTGGTGGCGCATGCTTGTAATCCCAGTACTTGGGAGGCTGAGACTGGAGGATCCGGGTTCGCGGCTAGCCTCAGCTACCTAGTGAGGCCCTCTGCAACTTAGTGAGACCTTGTTTCAAAATAAAGAATTAAAAATAGGACTGAGGGTGTAGCTCGGAGGTAGAATGCCCCTGGATTCAATCCCCAGTATCGAAAAAAAAAAGAATAAAAAATAGGGCTGGTGATGTAGCTCGGAGGTAGAATGCCCCTGGGTTCAAACCCCACTTCCGCAAAAAACAAAACAAAACAGGATCTCACTATGTTGCTGAGGCTGTCCTCAAACCTGCAATCTTCTTGTCTCAGTCTCCCAAGTTTTGGGATTACAGGCATGCACCACATGTCCAGCTGGCATTTTCAATAGTAAGTATGTATTACTGCATTTACCACAAAATGAATCTTTACCTAAAAAACTACATTTTATGCAAAAACATTTGAAAACATTTTAACGAAACAAGATTAGTATAAGATGTTTAAGTAAAAAGACAGAATCTAAAGTGCTACAAATAGTAGGAGTCTAATTATGTAAATAAAGTAGGTATTATAAAAAAACCAGGATATATCCCAAAGTGCTAGCAGTGACTATTTTTAGGCAGTAGGATTAATCTTTTCTTCTGTATACCTTTCTTAGTTGTTCCTTATTTGGGGGGAGAGTAGTGGAGATTGAACTAAGGAGCATTCTACCTCTGAGCTATACCCCCAAACCTATTTTATTATTTTTAAAATTTTTCAAATAGGGTCTTGCTAAGTTGCTGAGTGTCTTGATAAATTGCTGACACTGTCCTCAAGCCTGTGATACTCTTGTCTCAGCATTTCAAGTACTGGTATTATAGGAATATGCCATTGTGCCCAGTTTTTCCTTATTCCTTATTATAAAGGCTTATTATTTTCCAAGTTAGAAAATATATTAAAATACTACAAAAGGATCTATTATAGACTATATCACTCAGTGAATACCTTTTATCATCCCATTAAAATATGAGGACTACTAGGAGCTTGTATAGTTTTCCTTACACAATCATTTCTAAAGTTATGATATTTATTCTAGTGGATAAATTTAACCCTTTTAAAACTATAAGGGATATAGCTGGGGATGTAGCTCAATGGTAGAGTGTTTGCCTAGCATGGGTAGTGGTGCAGGTGATGACAGAACCTCACTTGGAATTACAAAACTGCCATATATTCACACAGTGGCTGTAATGTTTCTGGTTTTTTTTAATTATCACAAGGCCCTGGGTTTGATCGCCAGCACTGCAAATAATATAAATTCTAACTGTATTTTACTTTTCCAATATTTCCTACTTCCAAATTCTATAGCCCAGTATGGGGGACTATAATAAGCTTTAGCTTGCCTATAATCCCACTATTGGGAGGCTGAGACAGGAGGATCACAGGTTCAAGGACAGTCTCAGCAATTTAGCAGGACCCTATTTCAAAATAAAAAATAAAAAGGGCTGGGGGTGTAGCTCAGAGGTAAAATGCTCCTGGGTTCAATCCCCAGTACTAAATAAATAAGTAAATAAATAATAAATAAATAAGTAGTAGGCTCTAAGTGCCAGAGAAGAGTTACTTGGTATACACGCGGTGTTCACTAGATATTCCCTTGATATTAACTTCTAGAAAATAGCAAAAGGCAAATCTGAAAGACAAAAGCTTAGAAGGCAAAAGTAAATCAAAAGCAACAGGAGGGTATGGTGATTATGTATTGAACTTTTTCTCACCATATATTTTTCTTTCTGTTCTTTGCTCAGTCCAGAATTTCTTTTCTTCCTGAGTTCAGCCACCTTTTCCTTGTATCGCAGCTGCCTCTCTGTTGGTGCCTAAAAGGAAAAAGGAGAAAACTGAGTAGCTAGCTAAAAAGATTCATTATGAAATAAAGCTTCAAAAGCACACCAAAAAAAAAATTTTTTTTGTACTGGGTCTTTTTTGTTGTTTGTGTGTGGTGCTGGAAATTGAACCTAGGGGCATTCCACCTCTGAGTGACACCCCAGCCCTAAGAAACAGGGCCTCACTAAGTTGCTGAAGCTGGCTTTGAACCTGCAATACTCTTATCTCAGCCTCCCAAGTACTGGGATTACAGGTGTGTGCCACCGCACCTGCTGTACTGGGGATTGAACCCAGGGGCATTCTACCCCAGAGCTACACCCCCAACCCTTTTTTATTTTTACTTTGAAACAGGGTCTCACTAAATTGCCTTGGCTGGTTTTGAACTTGCGATCCTCCTGTTTCAACCTCTTAAGTACTGGGATTACAGGTGTGTGCCACCCCGCCCGGCTCAAAAGCACCAAAATTAATAAAAAAAAAGGAGAAAAAAAAACCCTGCCAGAAACAGTACAGCCATCATGTGAACAGTATGGCAACTGTATAATTCCAAATAAGGTTCTGTCATCACCTGAACCACTATCCTTACTGCTCTTTAAATATGGGTTCAGGAATGCAAACTTATGATCATCTCAACTCAAAAAGCATTTATTGAATGCTTACTGTTTTGAATTAATGCTTACTGACTTGATCAACAGTGATACGAAAATGAGTAAAAACAGAAAAACATTAAGACTATACCCTACGACAGATAATGAAAAAAAGTGTAGCTACCACTTACAGAGTACTTTTTACTTACCAAGCACTAGGGATAGGTACTTTATATACATAATTTGGCTGACTACCCTGCCAGGTAGGCATTATTCTCTTCTTTTATTAACAAAGAAATAAAGTTTAGGGATGTTGGTTGATCTACCCAAGACAAGAACTAGATAAAAGAATCACAGTATTCAGATCCAGATATTTGGCTCCAAAGCCAAACTTCTTCACCACCATGCTCCCTCTGCTATCCACCTATAATCTAACTGCAAAAACAGATATCTAGAGGATAAACTATGTATAATGTGTGACAAAGGCTGGCATTTTGAGAAGATTATATGGAGATAACATGATAAAAAGACTCACTAATGGTGGGAGAGGATTTGGGAAGAATTCCTACAATAGCTAAGAGTTGCACAAGGCCTTAAAGGATAAATACAATCTATTCTTCTTTGTATAGGTATAGAGTTCCAGACAGGAAAACTGCAAGAGTAAAGACCCAAGCTACTTAGGAAAGAATGTGAAATTAAGTACAATCGACAAGGCCTGAATGTTGAGAGGCAGGAGGATTAGAACACAGCCAGGATGCTCCCTGGAAATCAAGGGAAGAGAGAGAGAAATGACCTAGTCAACAAGTGTCAAATGCTGAGGAAAACTCACTAGCGACCTTGGAAATGGGCCAGAAAAGTGGAGGGAATTTGAAGGCAAACTACGATGGGTTAAAAAAGAAGATGCAATATGAGGAAATTGAATGGCAAGTATAATCTTTCAAATAATTAGAAGATTTTTACTACTATTACTGCTACATTATAAATAGCTTTATTCCTCCAATTATGAGATAGAAGTTTTGCTTTATGAAAATTTACTATTTGAAAAACAAACATGATTCTGAGTTTATAACGCCTAGAAGACCAGTTATTTTGACATACCATGGGAAACAAGAGGCATGGATATGCCAAAAAAGACAGTTATGGGGCACAGGAGATCTAAGACATAGATCTCAAACTGTGAATGGCCAGAGCTTTCACAAGGCCCATACCTGGTGCCTGGTTGCATGCCTGTTGTTGTCATCTTGCCTGTGGGACAGCATCCTTTCTTCTATCTGCTTATCCCGGCTCTGTGCTCTCACCTGCAACCATCAACAACGTCAATAAATCCACCTGCTTCTAAGACTACGTTTACTTAAATCATAAGAATAAAATAGCAATCCCTTGAATTTATATTGTACTTTAAAAGTAAAAGTACACGTATCATCACCATCTCTATAAGAAAGAGATAAAGCAACCTTCATATTATGCTTTCTCAGCTATTAATTGAGAATCAGAAGTGAAATGATCACAGCTAACTGGTGGTAAAACCAAGGTTTTAATTAAGCCTGATAACTCTGAGCCTGGATTCTTTCCACTGTACAATGAATAAGAAACTGTGAAGAAATGGAAGAGAGTGAGGAAATATGAAGAAAATCTTAGAAAACCTGGGTTCAAGTCTACAGGGAAACTGAACTCTATATAGTTACATGATCTCAGACAAATCATATCAGCTTTCAATAGTTTTGGTTTCATCATCTGGGAACTGAGGCCTTATTTCCAACTGCCTGTTCAGTTTTGCCACTAAAACTCAGCAAGGTTAAAACAGAACAACTAGCATTTCCCACAAGTCTGCTCCATTCCAAATGTTTCCAGTATCAATAAATGGCAAAACCATCTCAACAGTTGATCAGGCCAAAACCTGAATGTAATCCTTGATTCCTCTCTTTTTCTCACCTCATACTGAATCCAACTATAAGTCTCGTAGCTTACTCTACTCCAAAATACATCCTGAATCCAACCTATTCTTAGACTCTCTATTGCCCTTCCTGTCACTCTACCCCATGTCAATTCTTCCCCCAGCAGTCCATTCTCTACATGCTAGCAAGCTGTCATTTAAACAACATTCATGAAATTACGCCTCTACTCAGGCCCTCCCACCAGTGCTTCCCACTGCCATCAGAATAAAAACAAATTCCTTGTGCCAAGGCTGACAAGGCCTTCATGATATGAATCTTGCTTCCTGATTTCCCATGATGCTCCAGCCACACAGGCTACTTTCAATCCCTCAAACCCAACAGTTTATCCCTGTTTTATGGTCTTCATGCTTGCTATTCCTTCTACTTAGCTATCCCTCCTCTGAGATTTTTACACAACTGTCTCTTTGCCATCACCCATGTCCCAGATCAAATGCCACCTTCTCAGGAAAGTTCTCATCCCCCCTCTGTAAAAGAAGTACATTACCCACACCCCCCAAAAATAGTCATCGCTCCACACAATATTTATCTCTACATGAAATTCTTACTACTTACTAATTTATAGGTTTGTGTTGCCTCCCACTATGAAAGTATAGGCTCCTTGAATGCAGTCTCTTACCTTATCCACTGAACCCTTGGATATCTGTAACTGTACACATGCAGCTACTGAAATATATGACTGAATAAAAATGGTAACATAAAGCCAGGCGTGGTGGCACACACTTGTAATCCCAATACTTGGGAGGCTGAGACAGGAGGATCACAGGTTCGCGGCCAGCCTCAGCTACTTAGTGAGGCCCTCTGCAACTTAGTGAGACCCTATTTCAAAATAAAGAATAAAAAATAGTACTGGGGGTGTAGCTCAGAGGTAGAATGCCCCTGGGTTCAATCCCTAGTACTGCAAAAAAAAAAAAGTAATGTCACTGAACCACAAAGGTTTACTGAGAAACTCAAAAGCAATCATGTGTATGCAGGTAGTTTTAAAAGTCTAGAGCTTTTGCTGGGCTGGGCTATATGTAGCTCAGTCTAGAGTGTTTGCCTAACACAGGCAAGTCCTTGGGTTTGATCTTCAGCACCATTAAAATAAACAAACAAACCCCAAAAATAAAAACAAACAGCCAGGCGTGGTGGCGCACGCTTGTAATCCTAGTACTTTAGGAGGCGGAGACCGGAGGATCCGGTTCACGGCCAGCCTCAGCGCTCTCTCTCTCTCTCTCTCTCTCTCTCTTCCTGTCTCTCTCTCCCTCTCTACTTAGTGAGGCCCTCTGCAACTTTGTGAGACCTGGTTTCAAAATAAAGTATAAAAAAAAAAATAGGGCCGGGGGTATAGCGCGCAGGTAGAACACCTCTGCGTTCAATCCCCAGTACCGCAAAAAAAAAAAAAAAAAAAAACCTCTGGATTTGGGGGGGCGTATTGGGGATTGGACCCAGTGGTACTCTACCACTAAGCTACACCCCCAGCAGCTCTTTTTATTGTTTATTTTGAAACAGGGTCTTGCTAAATTGCAGAGGCTGGCCTTGAACCTGCCATTCTTCTGTCTCAGGCTCCCAAGTACTGAAATTATAGGCCTGTGCCAACAGCTGGCTAAAGTTTCTTATACATGCCAGAAACTAGAGGAATCTCAAATCTCCCATTTGATATTCTGAGTGTAATAAAGATATATTGTCATTTACAAATTCTCCTGATCCTCCAAGCACATGGTACAATAGTAAAGATGGTAATTATAATAAACCTCACTCCCTTTATAAAGAGGGGACAAAAGACAGAAAAATTGGGGACAGAAATGTTTTCCTTTTTTCAGAATTTTTATTCCCCAGACTGAAATTTTTCTTTTTCCAAAATAAATTGATTAAGGCAATATGTAGATATTGCTATAAGCCAGTATTTTGTAAAGTTACACCTTAGGAAGACTGTGATATAAAACCAACTACAGTACCAGATCATTATGTTTAAAGATGAGTAGTACAGGACAGTTCTCAAAACACAGAGATCACGTTATGCTCAGAGAAAAAATTACCCCATGCTTTGTCAGCTTCTGAATCAAATGTCAGCAGAGCTGTTCCTGCTCTGCTTTGCCAAAGAAGTGAAAAGACCCGACACAGAGCACAAGCTGCCTTACTTACAAAAAGATTTGGAATAAAGAAAAATAAAAGTAGGATCCTTGACCTTAAAAATCCATATAAGCATTAGAAATATACTACTTTCCTAAAAGACTCAGCACATAAAATTTCACCTCTGTGATCTACTTGTAAATAAAGACAAGTTCCTGAATCAAGGAGAAACACTGTTAGCTAGGCAATCTAATTTTTCTCAAAACGAAACCTACTCAGAAAAGCATAAACCTGGGACCAAGCCTTGACAGCAAAGTAACAATAACAAAAACACTAATACTTTTATTTAATTTGGATAACTTGTCCAAATACTACCTGAGCTATCTTTTTTATTTTTTTATTTTTATTTTTTGCGGTACTGGGGATTGAACCCAGGGGCATTCTACCTCCGAGCTCCACCCCCCAGTCCTATTTTGTATTTTTTATTTTGCAACAGGGTCTCACTAAGTTGCGGAGGGCCTAAGTAGCTGAGGTTGGCCGCGAACCCAGATCTTCCGGTCTCAGCCTCCCAAGTACTGGGATTACAAGCGTGCGCCACCACACCCGGCTCTTTTTTATTTTTTAATGTGGTGCAGGGGATTGAACTCAGGGCAATCTACCTCTGAGCTACACCCCTAGCCCTATTTTTTTTAAACAAGGTCTCACTAAGTTGCCAAGGCTGGTCTCAAACCTGTGATCCTCCTGTTTCAGACTCCCAAGTACTGGAATTACAGGTGAGCCACTGTACGCTGCTTCTGAGCAATCTATTTAATTAACATTTTTAATTCTTGCTTCCCCACAATTAATTCTTTAGTTTCATCCTTGGTAGCAGCAACCCAAGAAGGAAAATATAACATAGGACCTTAGGCTCTACTCTCAAATATGCTATCCCAAAATCCCAAGGGTTATTTAGGAGCTGTATTTTTCTTTTTTTTCCTCCGGTACTAGGGACCAAACCCAAGGGCATTCTACCTCTGAGCTACACCCCCAGTCCTTTTTATTTTTTGTTTGGAAACAGGGTCTTGCTATGTTGCTGAGGCTATCTTCAAATCAGAGGTCCTCCTGTCTCAGCCTCCCAAGTACTGGGATTACAGGCATGTACCACTATGCCCAGCTAGGAGCTATATTTTTTAAGAATTTAAAAGAAGCCGGGCGTGGTGGCGCACGCTTGTAATCCCAGTACTTTGGGAGGCAGAGACCGGAGGATCTGGGTTCGCGGCCAGCCTCAGCTCTCTCTCTCTCTCTCTCTCTCTCTCTCTCCTTAGTGAGACCCTCCACAACTTCGTGAGACCCGGTTTCAAAATAAAGTATAAAAAATAGGGCCAGGGGTGTAGCGCGGAGATAGAACGCCCCTGCGTTCAACCCCCGGTACCGCAAAAAAAAAAAAAAAAGAATTTAAAAGAAGAATTAGCCAAAAGTAGGTGTGGCTGAGAGTAACTAAAAGGAAAATATTCTGCAGAATATTTTTTTCCTCTAAAGAGAGGAAGAGGAAAGAATTATGAAAAAAAAATTTAAAGCAGCTAATAACTTCATAGCTTTGTAAGAAGCTCATACATATTGAGATCATATATCTATGTAAGTTATGCCTTAAATGAGGCATGTCCCTCACATTCTTTGAAGTCAGTTTTCAATGGAAAATAAATATCAATAAACTAGCAGTTACTGTTCCAAATATTCTATAATTTCCTTGTTAATTTCTCCCAAAGCACTCATTAAATATTGTAATTGTTTTATATTTGTCTGTTTAAACAGTTTTTTTTTCTTTTTACTATTTTCTCCACTAGAATGAATAAACAGGGACCTTGCCTATTGTTCACAGCTGCTGTATCTCCAGTGTTTAGCAAAGCGCCACACAAAGAGCAAGCACTCAGTAAGTAAATGCTGAATAAATGAGAATACAATTACCTTGCATTCATCAGCTGAGAGGTTATGATACAGCGGGCATCCTGAGATGGAGAAATGTCTCTCGTGTTTTCCTGTAAGGTGTCCTATTAAAGGAGGGAAAAATTAATTTCCAGCAGACTTGAAATGTGAGATTTTTTTTCCTCTACAACAAAGGTAAGTGCTATTAGGGCCACAACTTGCATCAACCATAAACTTTTATTCCACGGGACAGATCTGTCAATCTTTGGACATACTTGTATATGTTCAATATAAACTGTAGCTCCTAATGTTCTAATGATACAAATATTATCAAATCCCAAAATTTAATAAAGTTGTACATTTATAAGGCACACAATTATAAACATAAATTTTCACTTGGTGGAATTTATCTCTCTTGGGATAAATTATGTATAAGTAAGTGTACTATTTTTATTTTATTTTTTTATGGTACTAGGGATGGAATCCAGAGGCACTCCATCATTGAGCTACATGAGTTACACCCCCCGTCCTTTTTATTTCTTATTTTGAGACAGGGTCTCACTAGGTCAACCCAGGCTGACCTTGAATTCACAATTGGGAATAAAACTGGGAATAAAAGTGTGTGACTCTGTACCTGGCTAAGTCCGTCTCCCTCCCTCCCTCCCTCCCTCCATTTTTGGTGTTTTTGGTTCTTAAGTGTACTCCCTAAGTTTGCTGAGTGGTTGCCTGGTGGTGCAGGTAAAGGGAGGAAGAGATAAAAAGTGCCATAAGGAAATCTGGGGGACAAAGGCAATGTTTGAAAGTATTATTATGATGATAGTTCATATTTATATAATATATATATTAAAATCTATGCAGGATATTGTATATAAATTATGCTAAACCTCTTGTTGAAGAGAAAATGTTCAGTTCCCTATGTGGGGTTTTTTTTCTGTCTTTTTTTTGGTATTGGGGATTGAACCCAGGGGCATTCTACCTTCAAGCTATACCCCCAGTCTTATTTTTTATTTGGAAACAGGATCTCATTAAGTTGCTGAGGCTGGTTTCAAACATGTAATCTCAAGTACTAGGATTATAGGCATGCACAACCACGCCTGGCCTTGTATATTATTCTTTCTACTATGTAATGTTACACAATCTGAATTTAACTCCTTTCAATAATCAAAAGAAACTTATGAAAAATGGAGAAGAAAATGGCCTTTTTGTCACATAAGTAAACATATTTTGATATTTTTGAACAAGATTAAGTATACTTTTTTAGGAGGGACAACAAGTTTTGTTTAAAGATTTAGGTTTTTCTTGGGAGGCTGAGACAGGAGGATCACAGATTTAAGGACAGCCTCAGCAACTTAACAAGACCCTCAGCAACTTAAGAGACCCTGTTCAAAAAAAAAGAGCTGGGGTTGTAGCTCAGATGTAGAATGCCCCAGGGTTCAATCCCTAGTACCAAAAAAAGATTTAGGCTTTTTCTGTAATTAAACTTTGAAAGAGGGAGTTAGCATAAGGCCTTCATAAGAGAGGAAAGCATTAGGAATAATATAGAAATCTTATTTCATCTAAAAGAGTGTCTCCTTATTCTTTTTCATGTGGTTGAAAACACACAGTGGCTGGGCATGGTGGCGCACGCCTGTAATTTCAGGAGGCTAAGACAGGAGGATTGTAGGTTTAAGGACAGCCTCCTCCACAATGTAGTGAGACTCTCAGCAATCTAGGGAGAGCCTATTACAAAACAGGCTTGAAGGTAGAATGCCCCTGGGTTCAATCCCCAGTACAAAAAAAATAAAAAAATAAAAAAGAAAGAATACATACAGGGAACTGAATATTCAGGGTCTTAGCTAAACAAGCACTCTACCATTGAGCTACACCCCTATCCCAATAAGGCATCTTAAAGTTAAGGTATGTATTTTTATTTTTCTTCAACAAACTGCTACTACACACTTAACAGACTAAGTTACATGCACTGAGAAGCCTAAAAATATGTAGTGAGAGGCACTTTCTGGCTTTAGACAAATGCTTAAACCTAATATTTGCACCTCAGCTCGTCTAAGCAACATAAAAAAGATTCAAATCATTACAAGAATCCTTAAAAAAGATTCAAATCATTACAAGAATCCTTTTAATTCTTAAAGGGTTAAAAGTCTTTTAAAAAAATGAAATACTTAGCTGGGCGAGGTGGTACACACTTGTAATCACAGTACTTGAGAGGCTGAGACCCAAGGATCGCAGGTTCCCGGCCAGCCTCAGCTACTTAGTGAGGCCCTCCGCAATTTAGTGAGACCCTGTTTCAAAATAAATAAAAAATAGGGCTGGGGGTGTAAGCCCGGAGGTAGAATGCCCCTGGGTTCAATCCCTGGTACCACCAAAAAGAAAAAAAAAATACTTATCTGAGAATATTTTATTTTGTTTATATTTACTAAGTACACAAAGCCACAAGACCTAAAATGACTGAAGTCACAAAAGGTCTCATGTGTACTCTATTAGTTTCATAGCCTCTTGATAAGAAATCTTTTTCTCGTTTCTTTAAAAGCTATGGCCAGCCGGGCGTGGTGGCGCACGCTTGTAATCCCAGTACTTTGGGAGGCAGAGACCGGAGGATCCGGGTTCGTGGCCAGCCTCAGCTCTCTCGCTCTCTCTCTCTCCCTGTCTCTCTCTCTCTCTCTCTCTCTACTTAGTGAGGCCCTCCGCAACTTCATGAGACCCAGTTTCAAAATAAAGTATAAAAATAGGGCCGGGGGCGTAGCTCGGAGGTAGAACGCCCCTGCAAAAAAATAAATAAATAAATAAAAAGCTATGGTACCGCAAATAAATAAATAAATAAATAAATAAATAAATAAAAAAAAAGCTATGGCCATGCAACCATGCACTAGATTCTGCTCTACTAGTCCTCCTAAGTGTGAGCATGCCATATAATGAGATATTTGGAGATAACTGGTCTTTCTGTTTTGTTTTTGGTGGGAAAAGAGGAAACTTTTCAACTGAGAAAAGCTCTCAATAAACTGTGTGGTTCATCAGAATTGATTTTCTCGCAATTAGATCTATTATCATGGACAATAGGCCAAGAAGCAGAAATGAATTTATTCAAGTGTGTATCTCATTGCTACTGTGAACAGGTAACTACTGTTGAATCTAAGAAGCTAGATCACAACAGAACACAAAACACTTCTGGCTGATCTTAAATACTGAGAGAGAACCAGAAAACAAAGGGAGCTGTGATTCTGGTGCACTAACCTAGAGAGTTACAGCCTGGCGTAGGACACTTCATATTGAAATTATAGCTTTCATGGAATCGACGGCGCTTGGGGCGATGAGAAAGATCGCTGCCTGAGTCCTTCAGGGACATGTCCTTGGCAATGCTCTCATCATGAGACACGTTGGGGCTGGAGATGTCTATGTCAGATTCAGAAGAAGGTGCATTTCCAGTTGGAGTTCGAGGTGGTGACTCATCATGATCAGCTGTATTTTTAGTTTCTAAAGCAAAAGCAATGGGTTGAATTTTTTAATGGGGTTCATTTATTTAGAGATTCAGAAGAGTTTACGGGCTTCCCAGTTCTCTTCCTATGGCTTAACCAGTAACTTTTAGGTACTTATCTGCTACAAGACACTAACACCATTCCTTTTGTCCTTTAAATCCTGATTAAAATTAAATTTGGAAAGGCAGGCGTGGTGGCGCACGCTTGTAATCCCAGTACTTGGAAGGCGGAGACCGGAGGATCCGGGTTCGCAGCCAGCCTCAGCTACTTAGTGAGGCCCTCCGCAACTTTGTGAGACCCAGTTTCAAAATAAAGTATAAAAAATAGGGCCAGAGCCGGGCGTGGTGGCGCACACTTGTAATCCCAGTGCTTGGGAGGCTGAGACCAGAGGATCCGGGTTCGCGGCCAGCCTCAGCTACTTAGTGAGGCCCTCCGCAACTTAG